>JAQFVV010012527.1:2809648-2864648 GCA_028023455.1 Epiperipatus broadwayi
AGTAAGTTTATATATTTAGTTTATTAGAAAATTTATTAGTTTATTTGCACCCAGGACACTAATTTTTCAGGTTGTTGTTAAGGCAACCAAAATAAAGCAACATATCCATTAATTTTCCAATATGATCTAAAATACTTTTCATATAATACAATTGTACATTCAATTCTCTTAAGCCATGCCACGATTGTAATAACAACAATAATTGATCACTTATTAATTTAAAGAATAATTATAATAATATTAATCTCAGGGTTCTTTGTTTCATGTAAGGAAATGCTCGGCAGTATTGTGTTGTCGCATATGACTGGCATTCTGGTCGGCTATAGGAAACATTTATTTTACTTAAATTCAATGTGTCTTCATCTCTCATATCCACTGCTATATTATTTAAAGAGATGATAATTCTATTCAATAATGACGTATAATTTTGAATAACACAGCCTTTTTTTTTTTTTTTAGAATCTCAGTCAGAATAATAAAAAGACAAGGGTGCTTTTTGTGTCCTTCCATCATCCATGACAACACAATAATATAACTAAGATTTATTACTTAGACAATTTAACTAAATGGGAATGGAATAATGTGCAACCAAAGTTAATGGTTTGGGAATAAATTCATTTTTTTTTTTTTTTTACACAAAGGTGAATGTTTAGTCTTAAGTTTTCAACTCCATAAATAATTATCATTAAACTAAAATATAATGACATATTCCGATCTGCTTAACTTTATTTATCTGGTATATTAAGTTTTTAAGAATTTGGAATGATTTCGGACTCAAGAAAAGGTTTTGCAAATATTGTGCAAACACTTATATTTAGCATATAAAAACAAAAAAAATGAATCTACAACAAATTTTAACAAGACTATAATTTATTATTATCACAAAAAAAAATATATGAACATTTATTCAATAATCCCATAGTAATACAAAAATATAAAATATAACTGACATTAATCTGTATACTCTTTTGGTTATGGACTAGAGGTTACTACTTCTCCTGTATGCAATCATATGGATTGATTAACTAAAAGTACATTTCATTACCAATACATTGTTTATTAAATTTTGGTAACCTTGTAGAAGCTTTTATTCAAAATTATTGACTAACTATTTTTTTTTTTAAATGATTAATCCAATCATATGCAATACGCAAAATATTAAATTTATTTCTAATACATTTACTTTATTTATGGTCTTTAATGGGATAACCTATTCTAATTATAGGCCAGTTATCAGAAGTTACACTTACCATCTTACATTTAACTTAATGCTAACTTAAGTTATGATACAAATTTTATTCATACGTATAATTTTAAATATGAGTATTATTTAATTACTAACCAGAATTAAATATTGCATTTGAATATTCCTTCAGTAAATAAGCGTTTTAAATTACGCAATTTTAATTACTTTCTCCATTGATTTACTTGTCAAATACTAGCAATATTTAGCAGCACAATACAGATATTGATCTTAGTTACTAACGCACTATTTATACTAAAGTGGATCTTGAGGAACTAACACCTCCAATATAACCTTTATCTTGCCCGAACTTTCAAAATTAAGCACAATAATCAACACCTTCCATGGTGGAGCTATCTTTATTTTCACATGAGGAATATGGAATAACCACGAAGGTCTGTAAAGTAATCTACTACATTAAAATATTTTGGTGGTTTCTTGCCTCTTACTTGGGCATACAACGAACACACACCAAATACAATCCTCTCCTGGGATTTAAACGAATGAAGCATACTAAATGCTAGATAAATTCTTGATCGTCCTATCTATGAGAATCGATCACTTGGGCTATAAACATACCCGAACATTATATTTAAAATCTTCCTCTCATGGAAAACAAAGCTTTTGGGGAGATCATTTTTCATCCCACAAAATAAATACATTATAATTATTACCTATGCGAATATTAAGCATATACCAATGCTATATCTGGGCAGGATAAGTAAATACACTGATTATAATAAACTTATGTTACCGTGTATACTTTGATCAACATCTGAAATCAATGGACATCATAGAATAAAAGTATAATAATTTTAATTTTAATAAAGGAACATTCAAAATAGTTGGTAGCATACTATCTTAAACTAAATAAAGTGGATGTGTTATTTAAGAATAATTAGGAATAAATTCCTCAATTAATACAGTATAAATTCGTTTCAAAACTTTAACAAGAAATATTTTGTTATAGCATTTTTTTTTTTTTTAGTTACTTCTGATAATTTTCAATATTTATTTTACCCCTTAAATATCTAAATATTTTTCTTTTACGTATCTAACATACAAAATTTCTACCTACAATTGTATGTAATAATTAAAACATATTTTATAGATTTTTTCTTTCGTGTTAAATATCAACTTAACCTATAATAATTATATTAAAACATACCTTTGTCATTACAAGGCTATTAAATATCACTTGACCATACAGACTTTAACCTATGTGATATAACAAAAAAATACATATCATTTATAACTTAGTTTTAAACAATCATTAATTAACAAGTGCATACTCTCTCATTAGAAAATGTTTTTCTGTTGAGCAATTGGTCCAGGTGAAGAGCTTTATCCAGTCGTATTTCACGAAGCAAGTTTAAAAACAATAAACGCATGGTATTATTTCCTTTAAATAAAAGTTTTCTCTTATTTTGTGCGTTTAATAAATTAGGTAAAGAAACATATAGCAGAATTGAAGATTAATTCTTACTTGAATTAAACTACTACAATTTTGGGATCCAAGAAAAAAAATAGACTTCTAATATAGACGAATATTTGACTATAGACGATAAACATACACAATATTTTTTTTTTATTGACGATACGTATACTTATTAGCTAGCTTACTTATGGACGAAAATGCGCAATTTTCCGAGAGATTATTATGATAATAACTGCAGCTGATTTACATGTATAGGAAGTTTTAATAATTCCAACTGATGTATAATATAATATATCATTTATTTTTATCATTAAGTCACTAAGATATTTGGTTTTGTTCATACTTTAGGAATTATAAATTTTTTTTAACGGTAACTTCTCCGTAAGAATGCCCCTATATAACTTTTCCTATATTTACTCTGAGAAAGTTTATATATTTTTTTTTTTTAAAAAAAAAAATATACAGGTGCATAATTTAATCTTATTTATCATTATTATTATTTCCAGACAATTCTTGGTGAATAAAACATATTTTAACGTATGTAACTACATTACTTGTAAAGGCAGACAATATTGAGAAAGAGCGCGAAAATGTTTCTAGTTGATTTTCCTTGGTTTCAAAATATTTCTTTCAATTATTATTATTTTTTTTTCTATACCAAGAAAATATCAATAAATGACATAAAGTTAATAAATAATTAATCTTTTCTTGGAAATCGCTTCTTTTCCTTAATTTAGATATAATATAATTTTTCGTGACTCTTTTAGTTACATCTGTCATTTTTGAACTTTAGCGTGAGACAATAAACTTTTAAGTATAAAAGGTCTTTAAATAGGTAGATGGCAAAGAAAATCAGGATATCTTATCAAAAAAATTTAGCCACACATTATATTATTAAAATTTTACTTTGATTACATTTATTTCTGCAAAATAAAATGAAAAAAATTGAGTTACCAAATTTCAGCACTGTTCCTTCCTTGAAAACTAAAAGCAGACTATATTTTTTTTTTTCAAAAAAAAAATGATCTTGATTATGAAATTGGTTGTTTCGTTTTGTTGTTGTTTTTTTTTTTTACTTTAGCGACCTCTTCCAGAAAAATAATCATTTGATTATAACATAAACAAAAGAAAGGAAAAACCTATTACAATCATATAGTTTTCAGTATTATTTACCTGGATTACAAAGTAATTTGACAATATAAAAAAATAATAATAAATACATTAAATTAACAATCAGTGATGTATAATTCTTTAAACATTATTTTTTTTTTTTTTTTTTTTTTTTTTTTTTTTTTTACAAAAAGAAATTACCAGAAGTTATTGTGCTTTATGATAAGACACTCATCCACTCTCCCCTCTACCCATCCAAAATCAATTACTGTTTAGCTTTTATACCATATTAATTTGCTCTAATTATTAATATCTCAATTAAATTATTCATGTTCTCTCTTTAAAAATGACATTGAGTTATTAAATCTATTAGTTATTCACCCAAAACATGCCAAAGTGAGTGAATAGCATACTTTATTAATCAATTATTACTATTGTTATTTTATCTTTTTATTTCTTTAAAGAATAGCATTGTTTTCCTGCAGAAATAATGCCAAGTAAACCAAGTGTCAATAACACTAGGTTACAATTCTCCCACCATTATAATAAATAAAAAATAAAATAATATATGCATTTTTAACACTTCTTATGGTATTACTAAGTTTATATCCTACTTCTTTCTTATGTCAATAAATACAGTTTAAAGGATTTAATTTTGCTTGGGATATGGTAGTAAGCTTCGGGCATTATAGGTACCTCTTGTTCCATCAGGGGTTGAGACCAAAAAGGCATTCTCACCCACTTGTTTCACAATTTCATAGGGGCCTTCATAAAGATACATGAATTTTCTAAACATATGTTTCCGGAGATTACTCACATGGGGAGTTCTAATTAAAACAAAATCATGGACTTTAAAAGGATGTGGACTGGTTTTGGAATAACGAGTGCGTTTATCACCCATCTTTTTAAGGTTAATTCTGGCCAGTGCTTGGTCATGTTCTACATTATGCTGTTCCCCATATGTTTAAAAATAGGGCCCCGAAGTGAGGAACGTTCCTGCGAGGTCCTTTTTAATTTAATGCCCCGCTACTTTTACTACCTTTTATATTTTTCTTTGGTATTGTTGGGATACCACTAGTAGAAGGCTGATTCTCATTCAGAATTCTACTCTTAACTGTTGGCCTACTGAGGTGGCTATTCTGTCTACCATAGGGATTCGTCCTATAATATCCTTTTTCTCTAACTAACTTCCTCCTTCCCATATGTGACCTATCTGCGAAATTGATATTACTCACCATCGGATGGGTGTCTCTATTTACCCTAATTCTATTATCAATATTCCTATCGCTGGTCTCTAACGAATCTAAAATTTCTACTACCTCTTCTATGGTATGTCTGTCAGCAGCAATCAAGATCTGCTCTATATGCCTCGGCAGATTATGGCGAATTATTCGCACAATTTGTGTCTCAGATAAAGGATAAGCTGTCAAGGTTTTCAATTTGATGGCCTGACTCCTGAAAAACTGAGTATAACTACCCTTATTTACATGATATCTTTCCTGAGATATCTGATATCTCAGGTTATCTTGGCGGTCTTCCCCCCAAAAACTGGCTAACATAAGATATTTGAAGTCTCCATATGTTTCTGGTTTAATAAATAATGATTGCCACCAGTCTTTAGATGCTGCACACAAATGGTTAGCGGCAATAGCAATCTTTTCTATCTCAGATAAATGACATAAGGTGAATAACTCCTCCAGATTCTGGAGATACTCGTGTGGATTCTCCAGATATTCACCTCTAAAAAATTTTATTTTTAAGAATTTTAAGGCCATGGAGCTATTACTTTCTGGCTCTAGCATGACTTTACTTCTAGCCTCATTTAATGGATCGTATATTGATTCTACTGGATTAATTACCGTATGTAACTCAGATATTACTTGGTTATTATGACCATTATTTGTTTCCTTTACTTGAGTTTCAGATAAACCTTTACTTTGAACAACTTTTTTACTTTTTGTAAAATTATCCCTATTATAGTCTATAGCTTGCATTCGACTCTCTAATTCTAACTTATAGTTCTGCCATTCACAGTCTATTCTCTTTGAACTATCTTTTAGGCCTACATTTAAGTGTTTAATCTGTTGTTCCAATTGGTTAATAGTTTCATCTTTATCTATCCCGAATTTATCTTCTAACCTTTGATAGACTTTACTCTCACACTGAGTCATTAATTCCCCTATTTCATCTTGGAGATTATTATGTAATAGCTGTGCATTACTCTTTATTATATCATTAAAATTTTCTACTCTTCCCATAACTTGACTTAGCTCACTTTCTAGATTTTGATTAATCTCACATTGGGTCAACTCTTGAGTTTCTAGTTTAGCTATTAATCTGGTAATCTGGCTCTGACATCCTTTCACTACATTGTCAGGTGCTAGAGTTATATTTTTAACTTCCTCTTTCAAATTACTAACTTCACTTCTAGCACTGTCTAATTCTCCCTTAATAGATTCAACTCTATCCTGAACTTCTCTTTGAAATACTACTGTTTCCTTTTGATAATTTCTTATTTCCTGTACTTCATTGTTTAATACAATATATTGACTTTTAAAGTCCTGCTGGATAGCCTCAATCATATTTTCTGCCCTTTCAGAATTTGTTTCGATCTCTTTCCTTATTCTTATTTCCAGCTTTTCAGAGGCCAATTTTGATTCTTCTACATGATTTCTCAAATCTTCCCTTAAGTCCTTTATCTCCTGTACTTGATTTTGAGATGTCTCTTTGATCTCCTGCATTTGATTCTCTAATTTAATATTTAAATTTTGTATCTGACTTTTTAATTCACTATTTGATTGTTCTAATTTACTATTTGAGTTTTGGATCTGACTTTTTAATTCACTATTTGATTGTTCTAATTTACTATTTGAGTTTTGGATCTGACTTTTTAATTCACTTTTCAATTCACTATTTGATTTTTCTAATTTTTTCAAGAATTCCTCCAATGTATTTCTCATTAATTGATCTGGCTCATTTTCATGTTTTCCCTTTATTATTGTGGCTTCTTCTGGGTTAGCTATATCCAAATCTTCCCCTTCCTCTTTTAATTCTACACTAAAATATGGAGTCTGTGTATCAGGAGATTGTAACTCTTGGGATCCTCCCAAATCCTCAGAAATACTATGATTATCTTTGTTTTCACTCATATTAAAATTCTAACTCTTTTAGTATTTAACAGTACTCAAATATTAGCAATGAACTATTAGTAAATTTATCGATAAGAAATGATTGACAAGACATCCTGCCTCCATGCCTCTCCTACCAAAAACAATCTACACCAAAAACTATGCTCTGACATTTAATATCCCTAAAGCTCCAACATTAACTACTAAATATGTTTTTTTTTTTTTCACATGCTTCTTGGTCCATATAAATATCATTAGATATTATGTAATATAGCATAAGGGCCAATCACAAGACCAGACAAACAGATCATCATAAATGATAAAATCATTACAGTGTTTTATGGAATTGCCTACAGACCACAACATCATAAACTGACAACTTAATTATTTATTTTTCACTGGCAAAAGATTAGATCATATAATAGATATTCACATAATATCTTATGGCTAAAACAATTCATTATTGGCAAATATTTTTAATCAATGAATAACTAATCCATTCAAGTGCCAACAATATTAATATTGACTTCAAGAAAAGCTTACTAAATTCCTCGTGGCCAGCTATAGCCATCGATGGCCCCTGTAGTTGGGCGGCCATTTCTAACCCAGTAAGTTTAATTAGTTTATTAGAAAATTTATTATGCACCCATGACACTAATTTTTCAGGTTTTTGTTAAGGCAACCAAAATAAAGCAACATATCCATTAATTTTCCAATATGATCTAAAATACTTTTCATATAATACAATTGTACATTCAATTCTCTTAAGCCATGCCACGATTGTAATAACAACAATAATTGATCACTTATTAATTTAAAGAATAATTATAATAATATTAATCTCAGGGTTCTTTGTTTCATGTAAGGAAATGCTCGGCAGTATTGTGTTGTCGCATATGACTGGCATTCTGGTCGGCTATAAGAAACATTTATTTTACTTAAATTCAATGTGTCTTCATCTCTCATATCCACTGCTATATTATTTAAAGAGATGATAATTCTATTCAATAATGACGTATAATTTTGAATAACACAGCCTTTTTTTTTTTTTTTCAGAATCTTAGTCAGAATAATAAAAAGACAAGGGTGCTTTTTGTGTCCTTCCATCATCCATGATAACACAATAATATAACTAAGATTTATTACTTAGACAATTTAACTAAATGGGAATGGAATAATGTGCAACCAAAGTTAATGGTTTGGGAATAAATTTTTTTTTTTTTTTTTTACACAAAGGTGAATGTTTAGTCTTAAGTTTTCAACTCCATAAATAATTATCATTAAACTAAAATATAATGACATATTCCGATCTGCTTAACTTTATTTATCTGGTATATTAAGTTTTAAGAATTTGGAATGATTTCGGACTCAAGAAAAGGTTTTGCAAATATTGTGCAAACACTTATATTTAGCATATAAAAACAAAAAAATATGAATCTACAACAAATTTTAACAAGACTATAATTTATTATTATCACAAAAAAAAATATATGAACATTTATTCAATAATCCCATAGTAATACAAAAATATAAAATATAACTGACATTAATCTGTATACTCTTTTGGTTATGGACTAGAGGTTACTACTTCTCCTGTATGCAATCATATGGATTGATTAACTAAAAGTACATTTCATTACCAATACATTGTTTATTAAATTTTGGTAACCTTGTAGAAGCTTTTATTCAAAATTATTGACTAACTATTTTTTTTTTTTTAAATGATTAATCCAATCATATGCAATACGCAAAATATTAAATTTATTTCTAATACATTTACTTTATTTATGGTCTTTAATGGGATAACCTATTCTAATTATAGGCCAGTTATCAGAAGTTACACTTACCATCTGACATTTAACTTAATGCTAACTTAAGTTATGATACAAATTTTATTCATACGTATAATTTTAAATATGAGTATTATTTAATTACTAACCAGAATTAAATATTGCATTTGAATATTCCTTCAGAAATAAGCGTTTTAAATTACGCAATTTTAATTACTTTCTCCATTGATTTACTTGTCAAATACTAGCAATATTTAGCAGCACAATACAGATATTGATCTTAGTTACTAACACACTATTTATACTAAAGTGGATCTTGAGGAACTAACACCTCCAATATAACCTTTATCTTTCCCGAACTTTCAAAATTAAGCACAATAATCAACACCTTCCATGGTGGAGCTATTTTTATTTTCACATGAGGAATATGGAATAACCACGAAGGTCTGAAAAGTAATCTACTACATTAAAATATTTTGGTGGTTTCTTGCCTCTTACTTGGGCATACAACGAACACACACCAAATACAATTCTCTCCTGGGATTTAAACGAATGAAGCATACTAAATGCTAGATAAATTCTTGATCGTCCTATCTATGAGAATCGATCACTTGGGCTATAAACATACCCGAACATTATATTTAAAATCTTCCTCTCATGGAAAACAAAGCTTTTGGGGAGATAATTTTTCATCCCACAAAATAAATACATTATAATTATTACCTATGCGAATATT
Source organism: Epiperipatus broadwayi (assembly GCA_028023455.1). Classification (NCBI taxonomy): domain Eukaryota; kingdom Metazoa; phylum Onychophora; class Udeonychophora; order Euonychophora; family Peripatidae; genus Epiperipatus; species Epiperipatus broadwayi. The sequence continues at coordinate 2,819,094 of JAQFVV010012527.1, forward strand.
AAGCATATACCAATGCTATATCTGGGCAGGATAAGTAAATACACTGATTATAATAAACTTATGTTACCGTGTATACTTTGATCAACATCTGAAATCAATGGACATCATAGAATAAAAGTATAATAATTTTAATTTTAATAAAGGAACATTCAAAATAGTTGGTAGCATACTATCTTAAACTACATAAAGTGGATGTGTTATTTAAGAATAATTAGGAATAAATTCCTCAATTAATACAGTATAAATTCGTTTCAAAACTTTAACAAGAAATATTTTGTTATAGCATTTTTTTTTTTAGTTACTTCTGATAATTTTCAATATTTATTTTACCCCTTAAATATCTAAATATTTTTCTTTTATGTATCTAACATACAAAATTTCTACCTACAATTGTATGTAATAATTAAAACATATTTTATAGATTTTTTCTTTCATGTTAAATATCAACTTAACCTATAATAATTATATTAAAACATACCTTTGTCATTACAAGGCTATTAAATATCAGTTGACCATACAGACTTTAACCTATGTGATATAACAAAAAAATACATATCATTTATAACTTAGTTTTAAACAATCATTAATTAACAAGTGCATACTCTCTCATTAGAAAATGTTTTTCTGTTGAGCAATTGGTCCAGGTGAAGAGCTTTATCAAGTCGTATTTCACGAAGCAAGTTTAAAAACAATAAACGCATGGTATTATTTCCTTTAGATAAAAGTTTTCTCTTATTTTGTGCATTTAATAAATTAGGTAAAGAAAAATATAGCAGAATTGAAGATTAATTCTTACTTGAATTAAACTACTACAATTTTGGGATCCAAGAAAAAAAATAGACTTCTAATATAGATGAATATTTGACTATAGACGATAAACATACACAATATTTTTTATTTATTTATTTTTTTATTGATGATACGTATACTTATTAGCTAGCTTACTTATGGACGAAAATGCGCAATTTTCCGAGAGATTATTATGATAATAACTGCAGCTGATTTACATGTATAGGAAGTTTTAATAACTCCAACTGATGTGTAATATAATATATCATTTATTTTTATCATTAAGTCACTAAGATATTTGGTTTTGTTCATACTTTAGGAATTATAAATTTCTTTAACGGTAACTTCTCCGTAAGAATTGCCCTACATAACTTTTCCTATATTTACTCTGAGAAAGTTTATATATATATATATATATATATTTTAAAAAAATATACAGGTGCATAATTTAATCTTATTTATCATTATTATTATTTCCAGACAATTCTTGGTGAATAAAACATTTTTTAACGTATGTAACTACATTACTTGTAAAGGCAGACAATATTGAAAAAGAGCGCGAAAATGTTTCTAGTTGATTTTCCTTGGTTTCAAAATATTTCTTTCAATTATTATTATTATTATTATTTTTTTTTTTTCTATACCAAGAAAATATCAATAAATGACATAAAGTTAATAAATAATTAATCTTTTCTTGGAAATCGCTTCTTTTCCTTAATTTAGATATAATATAATTTTTCGTGACTCTTTTAGTTACATCTGTCATTTTTGAACTTTAGCGCAAGACAATAAACTTTTAAGTATAAAAGGTCTTTAAATAGGTAGATGGCAAAGAAAATCAGGATATCTTATCAAAAAAATTTAGCCACACATTATATTATTAAAATTTTACTTTGATTACATTTATTTCTGCAAAATAAAATGAAAAAAATTGAGTTACCAAATTTCAGCACTGTTCCTTCCTTGAAAACTAAAAGCAGACTATATTTTTCAAAAAAAAAAGATCTTGATTATGAAATTGGTTGTTTCGTTTTTTTTTTTTTTTTACTTTAGCGACCTCTTACAGAAAAATAATCATTTGATTATAACATAAACAAAAGAAAGGAAAAACTTATTACAATCATATAGTTTTCAGTATTATTTACCTGGATTACAAAGTAATTTGACAATATAAAAAATAATAAATACATTAAATTAACAATCAGTGATGTATAATTCTTTAAACATTATTTTTTTTTCTTTTTTTTTTTTTTAATTTTTTTTTTTTACAAAAAGAAATTACCAGAAGTTATTGTGCTTTATGATAAGACACTCATCCACTCTCCCCTCTACCCATCCAAAATCAATTACTGTTTAGCTTTTATACCATATTAATTTGCTCTAATTATTAATATCTCAATTAAATTATTCATGTTCTCTCTTTAAAAATGACATTGAGTTATTGAATCTATTAGTTATTCACCCAAAACATGCCAAAGTGAGTGAATAGCATACTTTATTAATCAATTATTACTATTGTTATTTTATCTTTTTATTTTTTTAAAGAATAGCATTGTTTTCCTGCAGAAATAATGCCAAGTAAACCAAGTGTCAATAACACTAGGTTACAATATATATATATATATATATATATATATATATATATATATATATATATATATAAATCGTGAAAGTGGGCAACACTTAGAAATACCAATAAGATTATTATTCTTATATCTTTTCCTTTACTTTCTTTCCCATTTCTCTTCATATATTCATATATATTAAAAAATTTATATACTGTATATAAAAAAAATGCATTAAAGTATATAAGAGGAGATGATAAAACTTTTTTAATATATACAACGTTTTTACTAAAGCAATCTCCTGTAACAATAAAGACTGCAACTGGATTACAGAGAGCGAAGTTACAAATTCAAACAAGTTTAAATAAACCTCATTAAACGAGTAAATATAATCCATTATGAAATCGTTCAAACTGCAAGTCAACTATGTATTACTTAGATAAGGAAGCTAATAATGCTTCAGACTAGATGGTTTATAAATGTAAATATATGTAAAGTATTTAATTTATTCATTGCACTTTGGAATTTTGAATGTAAAAAAATTACGCAATATGTGCTTTTTATACTATTGGGATATATATTTATAGTTACATTAAATTTGAAAATAACCATAAGTCTATATGTGAGAGATTGTGATCTGGGCCAACTAATAAGAGTTAATTCAGTATGAATTGCATTTTGAGGTCATTTCTCATCATGTGTTTCAAGAATATGGATAGAGTGGAGGTTATTAAATACAGTATATCTATAAAAGATATTACATATATAAAAAAAGAAATAAATCCACATGTATGTGTTTAATTAAAAGCAGGCATAATGTGAGTAGACACTTTTCTTGTCTCTAATTGGCATTAAACTACATTGCTTTTATTTTTAAATCCCCAGGTACGTCTTGATATTTAGGTACTTTAATTAGAAGTATCATAAAACTTTCAAAATAAATTGCTGCCATTAAAACCCTTTATTTTTAACGTTAAAAGTAATGGGTGACTAATGTAAAAATCAGGTTAAAAGTAAAGTATAATGAATACTAAATTTTTATTATAAAATTTGTTTATCATTATACTGTTATAAACACACCCCCACACATATATATATATATATATTATAGTCATGAACTCTCCAACCACTGTGGACATTATATTTAATTAAATGTCCCATAATATCATCATTTAATTGTAAAGCAGAAAAGAATGAATTTATTTTCAACTGCGTTCAAAATGTATATAAATAAAGATAATTAGACCTGAAAAAATACGAGATCCAATATCAAAATCTATAGAAATATTGGTACTGATTTAGTTTGCACTCATGGCCATTTTGAAATCTAAAGACCAGCCAATACCTCCGTTGACACATCCAACCAATAAATGACATAAATATTGAATAAAAGTACTTTAAATTCATATTTTAGAAATTATAAGCATATAGTATTATTTGTATTTTAGAAGTTATGATCTTTTAGTATTTGGAAATTATAAGTTTGGTTTGATCAGAATTCGGCATCTTTTGGACTATCGGCCAATCCATCCTTTTCCTTCCCTGTATATTGTGGCATGTTGCGCCATTATATTTCAAATATTTTATGAAGATAATTTTTTAAAAAAAATCCCTAATAAAATAAAGCATATTATTTTTACTAGCTTATAATTTCTAAAATATGAATTTAAAGTACATTTATTGAATATTTATATCATTTATCGGTTGGATGAGTCAGATGGTTTTTAGATTTCAAAATGACTGTGAGTGCAAACTAAATCAGCGCCAAAATACTTATACCATAACTAACTCTACCCTTGAAAATTAAAATATATTTAAGTTTACATGAAATAATAGTACTGGAGTTGTCAACAGCAATAGAAAATGACTGATTTAATACATTTTTTATAAATAATGTTATAGTTGAAATACACAGGCTTATATATACCCGTGTCTATATATGCAATAGACAGCATATGAGCACAGAATTTCACATGACCCACCACTCTCCATACTATCTCATAACAGTGATACACCTGAGCATACATATGTCAAAAAGATAAATAATCACCAATATACGTATTTTATGCTAAACCATTGGGTAGAGATGGTGATCTGGACCAACTGATGATTGCTGGTTTAGCATGAAGTACATATATTGGTGATTATTTATCTTTTTGACATATGTGTGTTCAGGTGTATCAGTGTTATGAGATAGTACGGAGAGTGGTGGGTCATGTGAAAGTCTGTGCTCATACCCTGTCTATAAATAATGTATCTTCCATTAGGAGCTAGTACAAATAAATTCCACTTGAGTTTAGTGAGCATGCAATGTACAATTGTCTATGAAAAAAAGATATATTTATCAGATTCATGACAGCAACTGCAAAGGTTTACCCTCGAGGTTTATTGACCATGATGAAAAAAGCTAATCTAACAGAAAAATGCAAGTGTTTGAATTCAAATGGTGTATCATTTAACATTAACGCTATTGGCAGTATAAGACAAATTCACAGGCTAACTGATAATAATTGATAATTTCTATTATTTGTTTTGGTTCTACTCAAGACTTGCTCACATATAAAATACTATTGTAACACATTTTGATATTGCAAATTACCAGTTTTTTAAAACAATTAGTTACCATAAAAAGGGTAAAAAAGCTCCTGGAGCTTATATATTTACGTAAAGTAGGAGAAGAGAACTGATTTTGGAAAGATGATGATGATAATAATAATAATAGCAGCAGTAGTTGTAGTAGTAGTAGCAATAAAAAACATTAAAGAGAAATTTTGCAATAACTAAGCAAATTAATCTAATGCACATTTACATCACACTGGTTATTTAATGTGTTGGTTGACATTCGATTGCAGTAAAAAAATTTTTTTTGGAAAGACTTCGAAATCTTACTAAATAGTAGATTTTTATTGTATTATATTGCACTACTTTACTATCTTGAGAGAATTTTTATAATGTAAATGGATTCTGCTTTTACAATGAGAAACTTATTTGAGCTGAGATGTGATATGCTGGACTATTTCCATCATCTATGAGTGAATGTGGAATGTATAGAAAATTTTAAACTTTATTTAAACTTTCCAAATACAAACAACTTGTTAGTAATAACACACAAATAGACAACATAGGTTAGTAATTACACAGTGGTTCAAGTAGTATTATTCTGCACTCTTCTACAGGTATTTCTGGCCTATTTGCACAGTGACAATATTCACTTAAAAGTTGAACTCACACCTTTAGATTTTTGAATATCAAATTTAAGTCAAACATTCTACCAACTGAGTTATTCTGTCAGAGGCAACATATATAAATATATCAAATTTCTACTATATGTTACCTTTGACAGAATAGCTCAGTTAGTAGAGTGTTTGCCTTAAATTCGATAATCAAGAATTTAAAGGTGCTCAACTTCTAAGCAAATATTGTCACTGTGCACATAGGCCAGCAACACCGAAGAAGAGTGGTGAATACTACTCGAAATGTTGTGTAATTACTAACCTGTATTGTCTATTTGTGTGTTATTACTAACAAGTTGTTTGTATTTGGAAAGTTTAAATAAAGTTTAAATTTTTCTATACATTCCACATTCACTCATAGATGATGGAAATAGTCCAACATATCACATCTAATAATATACCATGATCACAAACCTTCAAACAGATTAGTTGAGCTCACTATGCAATACTTTTTTAGAAAGTTTGTTACAATTTTTTTTTACAAACCAAGAAAGATGTGCATTTAGAATAAGAAATCAGCAAGTTGAAGTAAATATCAACTGGTTTTTTGATTTTGCCATTACTTAAAATCTTGTGGAACATTCTTAAATGAAATGTTGTTAACGGTTTTATATTTTGTTAATGAGGAGCCAATATCTTACTTCCATGCAATAAATTGGGCAAAATATGCAGTATTTAGTTGAAGTAGTTATTTGTGCAGTTTCAATCTGTAGTTCTAAATAGAAGATCCATTAATCCTTACACATGTGCCACACTGATATATTAAATCAACATTATTTTTGTTGAATATGAGGAAACTCTAAATTCAAGTCACATGATAAAGATTTTGAAAAGATAAGAACAGCATTTACCTTTGTTTCTAAATGAAATTATATAGTCTAATCTTAAGTATATTGGATTGAGAACATGGAGATTTTATATTATTGATTTTACTTCCATTTTATTTATTATTCTATTAACACTCGTGAAATCTTACCACTTACTGAATGAACTTGGTATTTGCATCAGCAGTGCCCTGAAAGTGATGCTATATTTTAACGAGGCCTTTCCTATTTAAATTAATTACTTTTCTTATAACAATCCAAGCTAAAACTTTTTAAAAATTATTTTTATTTTTTATTACTGTTGATAATAAGTGTTCACAGCTAACATTCAAAACATCAAGATTATTTTTTAGATCTACTTCTGAATTGACTGATATATTATAATCCTTAGCATACTACAAATCTAAAATCAAGAATATGCTTCTACTTTGCAAGATTCATCTTCAAATATCTATCATCAGACTATGTTTACTTACTATTATTTTGAATGGATTAACTTTTATTCATCCTATCATGTAAAAACTGGATAATATTAATAAAGTTTGATACTTAAAAGTGTAGCTAATTTCAAATATTGTGACTGGCTTCTTAGATTAAACCCATAAAAGTAATACCTAAATCACTAAGAATACATGTGAACAAAATAGACACTATTAATATCATCTATGTTCTTTATTACTTTTTACAATGCTTTTTTATAACCCATTATAGACAGTTTCAATTGCACCAGAAACCTTCTTCACAACTTAACTTTTTTATATATATATATATATATATATATATATATATATATATATATATATATATATATATATATATATATATATATATATATATATATATATCATCATTATCAACCATTATCAATCCACTGCAGGATGAAGGTCTCTCCAAGTTTAATCCATCTTCTTCGATCTTTAGCTTCTCTTCTCCACATCACCCCTGCACACTTTCTTATTTCATCCATCCATCTCACATGTGGTCTCTTTCTGGGTCTTTTACAATCTCTTAGAATCCAGTTTAAAATTTCAATTGTCCATCTATTATCATCTCTTCTAGCAATATGTCCAGCCCAACTCCACTTCAATCTTTTAATTTTTTCAATAAGGTCAGTAACACTTGTTTGTTGTCTTACCCATACATTGCGTTTTCGATCTCTTCTTGTTATTCCCAACATACATCTCTCCATACTCCTTTGAGTGGTCTGAAGTCTCTGTATTGCTCTTCTATTAAGTGTCCAAGTCTCAGATCCATAAGTAAGAACTGGTAAAACACATTTGTTAAAAACCTTCCTTTTCAAACACATAGGCATATTTCCTTTTAGTATCAAGTTATTTCTACCAAAAGCACTCCAACCAAGTTTAATTCTATGATTAATTTCCTCCATTATGTTTCCATCTGTATTAATAATCTGACCAAGGTATTTGTAACTGTTAACTTCTTCTAATTCATCATAATCAATCTTTATTTTCATATTTTCAGCAAATCGATTAAACATTACTTTAGTCTTTTTAACATTTATCTTTAGTCCTACTTTCCTACTTTCATCTGATAACTCCTGCAACATTTCCTGCAGCTGTGAAGCATTATTTGCAAAAACAACTACATCATCTGTGAAATCTAAATGACTTAAGTAATCTCCATTTACTTTCACTCCTTTAGTTTCCCATTTTAATCCACAAAATACTTCTTGCAGCACTGCTGTAAAAAGTTTTGGAGATATGGAGTCACCTTGTCTTACACCTTTCTCAATGTTGACTTTCCCAGTATCATTATGTAATCTAATTGTTGCTGTTGCATTTTTATAAATATTCTTTAAAATATGACAATATCCTGGATCTATACCTTGATAATCCAATGCTTTAATCACTGAAGAAATGTTTATAGAATCAAATGCCTTTTTATAATCTACAAATTCAAAACATAATGACAACTCATATTCATTTGTCCTTTCTATAATTTCTCTCAATACCTGAATATGATCTACTTTACTAAAACCACTTTTAAATCCAGCTTGTTCTCTTGGTTGGTGGAAATCCAATGTTCTGTGTAGACGAGTTGTAATTATCTTGGTAAAATTTTTATATAAAACTGATAAAAGGCTGATAGGTCTGTAATTTCTAATATCTTCTTTATCACCTTTTTAAAATATTAATATTATTACTGTATTCTTCCAATCATCCGGTACATCTTTATCATTTAGACATTTAGTATATAACTTTGCTAAATTTTTTCTGTTTCTTCACCTGCTTCTTTTAATATATCAATTATAATTCCATCATTACCTGGAGCCTTTCCTTTCTTCATACATTTAATTGCATTTCTCACTTCTTCATTTAAAATTCTGGGCAATTCGGAAGATGTAATAGATATAGGAGGTACTTGTTCTTTATTACTATATAATTCTTGATAAAAAATTTCTACCAATTTCATGATGTCATCTCTCTTTTTAGTAATAATTCCATCTTTTTTTCTTATTGCAGATATAAATTTCCTACCAATACCAAAATGTTGTTTTACATTCTTAAGACGTTTATTTTCTTCTACAGCTTTTCTTGCTAGTTCACAGTTATACTTTCTTATATCATTTTCAACTCCTTTCCGCACCATTTTACAAAATTCGAGATATTCAATTCTTTTTAATGCATCATTTTTGTATATCTTCATATTTCTTCTTTTCTTCATAAATTCTCTAGTCTCAGTAGAAATTTTATTGGTCAATTGCTGCTTTTTTCTACCAGCTACCTTTGTTGCAGTTTTTAAAAGTGTATCAGTTATTTTCATATTAATTTCATTCAAATCTGAATCATGTTCAAAATCTACTAATACTTGAAACCGATTTATAAGTTCTAATTTAAATTCATTAGAATGTTTCTGAAGATTAGGAATATCAACTGTAAATATTGTTTTTCTTAACAATTTTTGTCTTTTTAGTTTTACAGTAACACGTATCTTGCACCTTACTAATCGATGATCACTTCCTGTGTTAAATCTATTAAGAACATTATAATCTTGAAATATGTATTTCCTGTTAGTCAAAATATAATCCAATTCTGCTGTACCTTCATTTGAATGCTTCCATGTCCATTTTCTTTTAGCATTTTTCTCAAAAAAAGAATTCATAATATAAAGTTTTTCTTTTTCTGCAAACTCCACAAGTCTATGTCTTCTCTCATTTCTATTACCACAACCAAAATTACCTACAGCACTTCCATCTTTCATTTGTTTACCAATTCTAGCATTAAAGTCTCCCATAACAATTTTAAAATGTTGTTTACTCTGATCAAAAGCCTTTTGTACATCCATATAAAAATCTTCTACTACTTCATCACTATGAGAACTTGTTGGGGCATAAACCTGAATTATCTGCATTTGGTATCTGCTATTAAGTTGTATAACTAATCTTGCCACTCTGTCTGATACACCATCAATCTCCACAATATTGTTCTTCCACTTTTTATTTATAATGAATCCTACTCCACTTGTATTTCCAATATTTGTGCCTTTATAATAGAATATATGTCCACTTTTTAAATCAATTGTCTCTTCACCTTTTCTTCTAACTTCACAAAGTCCAATAATGTCCCATTTAATATAAGACAGTTCTTCTAATTCTTGCAATCTTCCTTCACTTGAAAGTGATCTGCAGTTGTAAGTATCTAAATAAAAAGTTGTCATCAAATGGCTGCCTGGGTCCACAATCAGGGGATTCTTAGCACCCTCCACCTTCAGCCACCAACTGCTGCCTTGGTTGGTGACTTTATAGCCTCCTGGGAATAAGGGCCATGCTTTATTTTTGTCTATCATAATTGTATATTTGTATTGGAAAAATATTTATCATTTACATAAACACTCATTCTGCCCTAGCAGGCATTGAGAAGAAAGACCATGGTGTTTTTTGATCTTAAACTCAGAGGTAAAAAGCCAATAAACTCACCACGCTGGTTAATGCGTGTTGGTGAGAAGCCCATCCATGTTCGTATACTATATGAATAAACACATAGTAATAACAGCTGCAATGTCAAGAACATATGGAGTGGACATTAGGAATTTTCCCTGCTCAGTTCCTTTAAGGCCTCCAAGAGGAATCAAAGGGTCTCCTTTCAGTTAATAGCAAACTCCTTTCTGCAGCCATATATATATATATATATATATATATATATATATATATATATATATATATATATATATATATATATATATATATATATATATATATATATATATATATATGCTTACAATAACTCCCCTCATATACACTTTAATGCAAAAAGAAAATGTAAAAAGGTAGAGGAGTTAAGAATGCTCTGATGAAGATTACAGGACAGTTGAAACTGTAAGAAAAATAAAGAAATTATATTAAAAAATGTTTTGCATTAAAATGTATATGAGGGGAATTATTGTAAACAATATATATATATATGAATAATGGATTAACAAAAAAGATTCTGATGCATCATTGGAAGATTACAAATGCCTAAAAAGTAGGTAGAACTAGCAAAAGGCATTTTATATTGCTAAACAATTTATTACACGAGAGATAAATTTGATGAATATTCACTTGACAGCAATCATGAATTTGCGAGGAAAGCATAATAAAGAAGAAGGGAATTTGAGATGAAATTTTATACAGGTGAATGAATTGAAAAAGTTCACTTTTAAAATTTTTATCCTAACCAAAATTGTGTGTTGTTGAGTAAGAAAATAAACCTAACCCAATAAGAATTCTATATCTAACTTTGGTGCACCCTATATGTCTACACTTTGAAAATAAACAGATTCCTTTAATATACATATGAAGTTTGGGTTGTTATTTTAACATGATTGCCATGCATTTAACCACTTAGTAAAACTATTTTGAACTAAAATACATAGATAGTGTAAAAGGAATGGTCTTTACTTTATATTGAAAGCTATTTATCATTTAATTGATATGCCATTAAATTTAATGACAGTTGAGGCAGGTTTAAGAAATTAACCAAAAGTACTTTGGTGGATTTAAGAATTGTTTGTAATAGTTTGTAAACCGTTAAATTTATTATTTCAATTATAATTACAATTTTGTTTTTTTAATTAACGGACATTTTATTTATTTTACACAGATATATATATATATATCCTTTACTATAGACTAGTTTTGATTGTTTGAGAATTTTAGATCCATTAAAGATTCGGAATTTATAACAGCAAAGCAAAATAAAAAGTTACAAATGGTAATTAGAACACAATCACCAATCCTTACATATCCAAATCAAAAAACCGTTTATAATTTATCTAAGAAAGCCCTCTCTATAGATAAAGTTTCAGTTTTAGAACAAGGTTTTAATTTTGCATTAACATCTTCCCGGATACCTTTTGAGAAAATTGTTTGTAATGTTGAATCATCTCTTGGTAAAATACATTCTTCTTCGGCTGATTTGGCTAGAGCCGAGATTTGCAATGTTTTAAAAAAAGCTAAGCTTCCTAAAAATAATATTTCAAAGAAAGAAAGACAAGCATTAAATAATATAAAATCGGGCAAATCAATTGTTGTACTTCCAGCTGATAAAGGTAATGCCACAGTTGTAATGGATCGTGACATTTACCATAATAAAATTTTAGATCTGCTTAATGATAAAACTTATAAACTATCAAAAAGAGATCATACTACGTATTTGGGAAAAAACAACAAAAGCTATTATTAATAAATCACCTATTGAAAAAGAGATAAAAAATAAAATAATCACTGTGAAAAATCATGTGTCTGTCCAAAATTTTATCGACTCCCAAAAAATTTACAAAACAGATATCCCCCTTCGTCCAATAGTAAGTGCAATAGGATCTCACACTCATTTTTTATCTAGATATTTATCTGATTTCATTAAACCTACAACTCCATCTATTAAATCATATATTAAAAACTCTTTTCACTTTATTTCTATTTTAAAAAAATTAAAAATTAATGCTAATGACCTTCTGGTTAGTTTTGGTGTCATGTCTTTGGTTACAAACATTACAATTGATGAAGCTTTAAATGTAATTTCACAATGTTGCAATTTACCAAACCATATTATTGCTTTGATTAAACATTGTCTCTTGAACACATATTTTGTATACAATGGACAGCATTACAGACAAGTTTTAGGTACTCCCATGGGCTCACCTATCTCAGTAGTAATAGCTGATTTATTCATGGAAAATATAAAAACTCGTGTTTTAGAATCATCATCTTTAAAACCTATTATTTGGCTCAGATACATATATGACACTTTTGTCATATGGCAACATGGAAAAAATAATGATTTTTTCTTACATTTAAATAATATGCATCCTCATAGTAAATTTACAATGGAGACAGAGTCTGATGGAAAAACCCCTTTTCTTGATATTCTAGTCACCAGAACACTGAATAGTTTATCATTTTTGATTTACAGAAAGAATACACACACAGACAGATTTCCATTCTCATCATCACCTAACTCAGATAGTTTCCATAGCCAAAACTCTTTTAAATAGAGCAATTAATCTTTTAGATAAGTTACATCTGAAAGAATAAATAAATCATTTTAATAGTGTTTTATTAGCAAATAGTTATAATTATAAATTTATTAAAAAAGTTTTGCTTCAAGCCTGAAATAGACAAAATAGGGAAGAAAAAGAAATCAGCTATTAAGTTTTGTGTTTTATATGTAAAAAAACTACAGACATTATTGGATGTATATTTAAATGCTATAATATATATACAACATTTTCTACTCATCAAAAGATCAGCAATATAATAACCAAGCAAAAGGATTCAATTCCTTTTGAATCAGATGGTGTTTATGAAATCTCATGTAAAAATTGTAAAGCTTCTTACATAGGTATGAATAATCGTCACATCAGGGTCAGGAGAGATGAACATGCTAATGCAGTTAAGCAACACTCATCATCATCAATGCTCATTCCATATTATAGATTCAGGTCATAAAATTAATTTTTCTAGTACTGGGATCATAATCAGATGTGTTAATCTCTACCATTGTAAATCAGAGAAGCCATTGAGATACTTAAAAGATCAGATTGTATCAATAACAGAGATGATACATGTGAACTTTTTCCGATTTGGAAATATATTTTTTTAAAAAACATTTTTAATTTAACATTTTTACTATTGGTGGAACTTTAATATATATTTTTTCAAATCATCACCCAGTAGATGACTTGTGTGATCAAGTCGAAATGTCAGTATATTTTAAATTATTTAACATGGATGAACCCACAAAATGTCTTTTATAAATATATATATATATATATATATATATATATATATATAATATATATATATATATATATATATATATATATATATTGTAATGGATGTTTAAGACACCATTACAAAAATTATACTTTTATAGGGGTAAAGAAAATAAAATAGATTTTTATTTAAGATTTCATTTGTAAAACTTGATTAAAAGTTTTTTTTTAATGCTTGTACTAATATATATGTATGTGCATGGGAATTATATTTTAATACCGCAGTTATATTTGGTTTTTAATTTTGATTTTAAAAAAAAGAAAACTAAGATTACTTTTTTGTTAAATTTATGTAAAAGTAAAGTGTACAAATAGATTGCTTTTCAGATTTGGGGATTTAGATTGATAAGGCTAATTAAAAAAAAAAAGAAAACAAAAAGAAAAGAATTTTTCATTAGTTAATTCCTAGATCTGTAAAGGGCAATTTATTTCGTTAATTAGATAACTATTGTTATTTACATCGAGAATTTTTAAATTTTAATTAAAAAAGAAAAAGTTTGGTAATTGGTTTAAGAGATATGATTCAGATATAACAGGCTGAATCAGGCCATTGGATTATCTTGGACTAGCTTTCAATACTGGCATCAGCTAGAATACTTGCACCAGCGCAAAGAGACAGACACCAACTCTGACAGGAGAATTGCACGATTCCTGCCAAAATACTTGGAAAGAAAGATTCCTGCATATTCTGAAAGCTGATCCAGTAATTATTCTACCTAGAATGAACATTAAACCTACAGCAAGAATATTTTCTTTACCATGATGTGCTAAGCTTCTCGCCAGGACAGGTTCGGACGTCCTGTGTCTCCATTAACTGCCTACAATGCCATAAGAACCGGCACCAAAGAAACCACTAACCAGCTCGCCCAAGCCTACCGTCAGTGAATCCAGAGCAACGGACTAACCTAAGAAGTCTAGTGCACTAGTATTGAAATAAATTATTAAGGTACCTTACATTTTTGCAATTTAAATAATGTTGTCTTAGATTTGTTCCCTTTTGTTTTTAAATATAAATGTTTTTTTAAGTTGTATCTTATGTAATTCGATTTCTGTGTGCTTGAAATTTTTTTTAACGAGTGCTAGTTTCAAACCTATTACTGTCCATCCTATTTAAGTCTTAGTAAGTAAGATAGTAGTTTATTTATAATCTCACATCCCTTTTATTATAGAAAGCTGTCTGGATATTACAGACTATTTTAATTGACTTCTGGCTCGTAACCCATTTTATTATTAGTTCTACTTATGTCGTGAAACTTTATTTATAATAGACTATTAAGAAATATAATAGTTCTTAGTTTTATTTCTTCAAGCTTCCAATTCGTTTATTAGGGGCACGTACGATCGTTTTAACCCTCTCAATAGGTAGATCGTGAGCTCCTAGCCTGTCTCACTCAGAGGGAGGTCAATCGATTGAAAGTAATAACTTTCAACACTCTTTTTATTATTATTAATGTTTTGGAAGCTACTTTCTTATTCCTTAGACTATTAAGAAATATAATAGTTCTTAGTTTTATTTCTTCAAGCTTCCAATTCGTTTATTAGGGGCACGTACGATCGTTATAACCCTCTCAATAGGTAGATCATGAGCTCCTAGCCTGTCTCACTCAGAAGGAGGTCAATCGATTGAAAGTAATAACTTTCAACACTCTTTTTATTATTATTATTAATGTTTTGGAAGCTACCTTCGTATTTCTTCTGTTTCGACATAAATCTCTTTTCCTAACTATGGGTTATAAGCAGGAAGCTAACTTCCTCTGTCTGGCGTGAGATCACTGTATACTTACTAATACTTCTGCTACTGCCAGTATTTTGCACTCTTTCATGCACAGGAAATCGCTCTCAAAGCCTTATAAATATTTTAGTTCAATTTTGATGAATGTACGTGTAGTACATATTTTAAGTGTGCTTTAACGATTATTATTTAGATTTATGTTTATTTAATCATACTTTTAATAAAATTATTTATTTACTTAGTTGATTTTGTTTTCTGTTGCTACCTTTCCAACTCACTGAACAAAACATAGATCTCATTTGCTTGATTGAGCTAGTCCGGCGCATTCGATTCGCATATCTATAACCCCTTAAAAATAAATGTCTAGTTCCAAATTTCAGACTAGTGGCGCCCTGGTGGTCAGTTTATGCGAGTCTAAAGCTTTTTTCCGGTATAATATATATATATAAAGAGTCTGCTAATAGCTCTAAACATGCTTATTTATTTATTTTATTATAAATGCTACAAGAGTAAGTATCTGAAGTCTTTATCTATGATTGTCCCCATCCCCAGACCAGTTTTGAGCTATGTCTGGCTATATAGCTGCGTTGAAAATAATTAGATAGTTGGTAGCATGTTCCGCAGATTTAGTTTATGATTATTTAATTAATGGGGAAAATAATATTTAATTTTTTCATGCATCTTTTTTTACAATAATAATAGGTCTTAAATTAACTAAATATTTGAAATCCCAATATGATAGTATGATAATTTTCAAACATTAAATTGGTCAAATAATAATATGATTTTAATATGTGAATATTTTAATGAGTTATAAATGATTGTAGAAGGGAGAAAAATTTATAAAATAAGGTAAACAAGTTTTTTTAAAAATTCTCTCTCTTCAGTAATTATAATTAATTAGTAGTTTTAATTTAAGCTATAAAATGTATTAAGGGACAAATATTTTTTTTTGTAAATTATTTAATAGATGTTAATTTTAACCTTAAAAGAAAGATAAAGTTTAGTGTTTAAGAGTATTTTAAAAACAAACAAAAGAAAAAAACAACAAAATAGGATTTTAATACTTTGGCAAATTTTATTTCTAATTAAAGTTGTTTTTCTTTTCTCTTTATTTTCTTCATAATAAAAAATCAAATCAGTGTAATTAACTGATTACCTTTTTTTTTTTGCAAGAAAACTTTTTTAATTACAAAGTGATATCAAGAATTTTATGATGTTAATTTAAGTCCTTGTCTTGTTTTTCAATGTCTATAATTAAGGAGCAAAATAGCTAAACAATTGTATTAAAAAATTATCTAATATGATTGACTTGTAGGCAAGATTGTTCTAGAAAAAAAAATAAAGTGGGTGTTGTGAGGGTAACTTAAAATTGTAATCACACAAACCTTAGCCACCTGAAATGTTGGATTGGGTTTAGTTAGGATTTTAACATAAAGTAAATAAGTTTTGCTAAAACACTTTTAAAACATAAATGTGTGAATAATTAAGACAATGTACTAATGTTATAGTAAATGGTGGGAATAATAGCTCATTTACCATTAAACCACACACACACATATATATTTATAATAAAATCAATTCCAATGTTTAATCAAGTAAACATAAATATTAGGAAAATTCATATAAACTTATATATATATACTAATAATTGTAATGTGTTGAAAGTCTTGCATGTCTATAATAAATGTAAACAATAACTTAAATGATGATGAAACAGTCATGGCAATGGAAAAAAGGTCAAGTATTGTACTAAGCAACTGAATATAAGAAGGGGATAATAGCAATACATATTATTATTATTTTTAAATGAATTGATAATTACAATATTTATATAACATAACAATAGGCACACACTGCGAATAAGCAATGGAAATGACATCATGTATAAAAAGAAAAACAATTATGATTCTTTCTTCTTTAAATTGTGCATTTTCTATAGAAATCCAACTCTGTTGAAGCTCATATTTTTGAACCCTTTACAAAATGGACACTATTTGAATATGCATTTCTACAAATGTCAATTTTTTCCATTTGAAAAATTAAGGAAGCAAACAGAACTTTTTTATATAAACTAAATAATCAGATAAGTTTCAAATAGCTTATAAATTTAGAAAAATGTTATGATTTATTTTTAAAAGCAAAGAAAAGAAATTAGAACAATCTATTCAGATAAAAATTTAATAACGGAAATGTATTATATAGCCAATACGTGAATAATAAATATCTGCATTTTATAGTATATATATTTCTTTAAACTGTGAACCTCATATATATAAACTTGTGTATATATTGCAATATGATATATTTTGACTAGAGTGATTGATTGTCATTGTATGGAGCCTTTGTCCTTATAACTGTGAGAAATTAGAAGCCACTTGTCTACATTGAAGTGCCTGGTAAACTTGGTCCGTGCATGATGGATATCTATGTGAGGAATGGAACAGAATCACATATTACCAATATAATTATGTCCAGAATGTGTCATTCAGAAGCAATAATGAGCCATCAACATTTATAGTGAGAAAGACATATAAATTGTAAGAACTATAATGTGAGAATGACTCTGGTGAAGATTTGTGCCTGATAATCGATTCATGAAATATTGTAAATATTATGATTTTTCTTTTGCATAGATATATTTTATTTTTATCTCAGATTTATATCTCAGAAATGGGGATCATTAAATTCAACAGTTTGGAATAGTCCAATTTACAAAAACGTGAAAAGAGCAGGGGGGAAGGTTGAAAAGTCAGAATTATTTTTCTTTTAATAAAATTTAGGTAAATCTTCTTTTCCAAAATGCTTGACTCATCATGCATGACTATATGAAATGAGGTAATTAAAAGATAAGAACCTTTCTCTTTTAAATTAAAAAAAAAAATCAGTGTCATGCATGACATGACAATTTATATTATTTGTTATATGTTTGACTAATAATATTTCTTAGATATTTTCATTGGGTGCATGACTAACCTTTTGAGTTAATATTCTTTGCTATTTACTTTGTTATCATATCATGTATTGTTTTTTATTGTATTTTTTTCATGATATGTATGCAAGAGGGTTATTTCAGATAAACAAACCTACACACCTGGAACCGCATACCATATCTAAAGTCACAATTAAATTTCCAATTAAGTTAGTTGATGATTTCATTTAAATTTAATAAAGTTTTTCATTATTTTTGGATATAGAAATGTGTATATTATGTGTATCTTTCATGGGAAATAGGGGATAGTTAATTTTAAATTGTTTAAATAATAATATGATAGATATTTATCTTAGACATTAAAGTTGAAAGTATATGCAAATATATCCAAATAATTTTCTTTTCACTTGTAAATATTTTTTGAATTATTTACATTGATTGACAATTTATTCAATGTTTTTTATATATTTTGTTTTGTAAATAAATATTGTGAAATTTGTTTAATTGATAAAGTCTCTCTAGTTTATTGACCCAGCATTTACATTTAATCCTAAAGCCAATATTCCACACATGCACACACACATACATTATTATTTTATAAGCATGATAGATACATTTTAAATCAAGATTATTCCTTACTGATAAATAGGGTGAGCTAATTCAGTTATTGATTATAAGTCTGCATATGTACACCCCTATTAAGAGAGTCAAATGTGAATTCTTCCTGAGTTAGAATACTGAGGCTATGGATTCAAAAGAGAGTGGTGAGATATAGATGAACTGGCTTAAATTACATGTAAATTTGATGGATGTCTTAGGCTAGTCTATTGAATGTGGAGATAATCATGAGTCATCTACTTCATTGTGCTGTCTCCAACATCTTATATGAAGACTCTGGGTCCAATTACAGTCACATGCGACCTTCTCTTTCCCCATGTCACCAACCAGACAATTACAGTGTGAATCAATCAAAAGACTCAAATGTCTGGTAAAAAGAAATTATTCCATACCAAGTTGTTTAAGAAAATAATAAAGTCTTAACCACTTAATGAGTAATTAATTTTATTGGCTGAGTGAGGTAAAACTCTAAACTTCTAATTGGTCAACTCACAAACTCAAGCATCAAAATATATTCATCTTTTAATATTATATTCACTTTAGTTTCATTTGTAAAAAGTATATTAAAAATTTGTCAAGGTAGGAAAGTGAATAAAAGTTTTTTCAAAAATAAATTTTTATTTATAATTATAAAAATATCAGATAGCGGTAAAACTAAAACAAACACAATTCACCAACCAAACAGTTTCATGACATAAGTGATTTTTCCCCCAATTTTATGCTGCTGAAAAATAAATAATTTTTGCTAAAGTCTTAAATATTTTTCTAAAATAATTTTATTTTTAGCATATTTTATCAAAATAATCTATAATTTGTCAAAAAATACTTTTAAAATGGTCTAAAACATTCATTTATCATTTTTGAAATGAAAAAAAAAAAAAGAAATTGTAACTCTTTAGTTATTGACAATTCACTTTCTTTGTTGTTGAAAGGTAACAACCAATCAGAATCAAGAATGGGCAGTGCTGCATCTTTTGTTAGATCTTTAATGACTGTTTTATTGATTTTTTACTTGTAAAATAATTCAAGAATGGACAGTATCTTATGTAACTTTTTTTAACCTTTAAAAAAAGTGCAAAATTGTAATTTTAATGTTAAAAATAAGGAAAATAAACTATTAAAAGCGGAATTTCAAGTTAACTTGAACTTAGTCATCATACTGTTAATCCAAAGCAGAAAAAGTGAGTAGTAGAAGAAATTATTCCTAATTTAGCTGTTGAAGAGAGAACAGTCAAGTCTTAATCCAGCTGCTAAAGAAGAAAAAAATCAGACATTTTAACTAAGCTATTGCTTAGTACAACAGAAGTTTTAAATAAGCTTTTAGAAACCTATGGGTTTAGTCATAATAATGGTTTCTACAATAAAATCATATGCCAAATTAAGATAAAGGCTAGACATCATCTTCCTTCATGTAACCTGTCTTCACTAGAATAAAAATGTAGAGAAGTAGTTATCCCCTAAAGTAATCTCCAACTTTGTCTTACACCAAAAGCATAAATCTCCATCTATGTTAGTCTCACCTGAGAGAATTATTAAATGAACATGTTTAAAATATTGTTAACCTGGAAATGAAATACTACATACCAGAAAAAGAAGAAATGGAGCATGTTCATGTGTAGAATCCTTCAAAAAAAAAAATTCAACTGGAAATTATAACTGAAAAGAAGAATCAAATTATGGTTGGAGATATTTTTTGTGTGTGTGCACACTGTATTTTTATTAATAGTAAAAAATGATTTTTTAAAAATATAAAACTAATAATTTTTTTACTGTTAAAATTGATAATTTTAAATATTTTCATTAAGTTAATGTTTTTTAAATTTGTGAAGCATATTTTATTTTAAATTTAAATTTTTTTGTGTGTGAAACATTTCTCTCTCCAAAAAACTAAATAAAAGGTTACTTAAGCTAAATCAAAGATTGTTATCTTTGATTTTGAAAATGTTGTTTTTCCAACTCTTAGTTATTTTAAAAAAATAACTTAATGAATATATGAATAGAAATAAACTGACTGATTATAATTTTTATAAAAATATATGTTTTGATGACAATGAATGTTTAAAATTTTATACTATCATGTCATTTTTTTGTTTATTATTAATCAATTAGTTGTTAAATAATTGTTTTAAAAATATTTTTCATCTTAATTTCTTTATTCTATCCAATTCCTGATTTAAAAGTTGCAGCATGTGTGACTTTATTTCACAACAGCTTAATGTTCTAGAATTTTTTAAATGATCCCAATAAAACTATTTACTTATAATAGGATAAACCTAGAAATTATTTAAAGTGATTTATAATAAGCTGCTTCATTGTTCACAGTAAGAGTTTATAGAGTTCTTGCTTCATGAGCTAGATTTGTGCATGACAGTTAGTTATGGAGTAGAAATTATGTTTAGTGTTATGGACATCTAGATGATGATGATCCTTGTTGATGCAAAAGGGATATCCTTTAAAGTCCATGCACTACATCTCATTTTATTTATTATTATTTTAAAAATTTAGTTTATACTTGGCCAGTATATTAATAGTACTAAGTGGTTAGAGCATTGATGATGATACAGGATGTTTAAGCATCTCAGCATTATTTGACTTATTATTGTATTTTGATGGAGTTGCACCCTAAAAATTTGCATCCATATAATTATTGTTTGTATTCTTGATCTAGGTTTGGCACTGGATAAACACTTAGCCTGGTCTATAGTGGACCACTTTCAAATACAGTCACAATATTGACTGTTGATTTATTTTTATTGTTGATCATTCATGATGATGAATGATTATTACTTTTGTGTAATGCTGGTGAATTTATAATTAGTTCTGTGCTGATCTCTCATGCTCGTTCCTTTTATATTAATTGTGTATTTTGTTTATTTGGGGATAAAGATGGTTTCTCATCTCTTCATAATTCATCCTAATGTGGAGTACTGTTACAAATGACTACTCAATTGTAGGACATTGTAATCTCAGATTCTCTCTTATTAATCCTATTTTTCGTATTGTTACAATTGGCATCCAATTGTGAGACGTTGTAACCCCAGATTCTCTTTTATTAACCCCTATTTTCTGTAGTGATATATATATAACAGTTGGTTATACTTACATACAAAAATTAGTTATACTTATTTCAGTGCATTTTTCACATTAATTCAATTTATCAAAACTATCAATTAACCCAGAAATCAGACCAATCTCTTACACACTTGATGCATTTTACGAAACACCCAGTTTACTCCCCCCCCTCAATAAATATTATATATAGCTTATATATATAAAATAAAAAGGTGGTCTTGTGATTACAGTTTGAATTTAGGAAAAAAAATCTAGTTTTCTTTTATCTCTTAGAATTATTTTCAGAATGATAATCAATTAAATCATTATAAAGAAAAGAATATATTCAGCTTCAGCCGACAAATAAAAAGTCCAAAATCTGTTTTATATGCAAATCAAAGTAAATGGAGAGCAAATTGACCTTATTTGATTTATATGTTATATGTTAAATTCTCTACACACAGAGAGGTAGAATAGCTATTACTTAAAAATCCTTTTAATCTTCTTTATCCTAAGCATTTCACTTTTAGAGCTATAATTTAATGAGTTGCTTTTTAAGTGCTTTTATTTGCTTTTCTTTTTTTAAAGTGTTAATTGAATTACAATCCCCTGTGTGATTTAGTGCGCTAGTTGAGTGTCGGACTCCTGAGCGCCAAATCTTCGGAAATTCTTAGAACTCTCGAATAATAAATCCATTCAATTTATTAAGTTACAATTAAAAAATATTTTTTTTTCGCACAATTGTAAAGAGTATTGATTATTTTATAGGCACTTTATGAATATTTTTTATTTTTAAGTTTTACTTGCATTGTGGGAAAGATTTAACTGAAAGCAAAGGACAAAAATTTTTTTTTTAAAAAAATAAACGATTACAGTCTTTGGCTAGTTATTTTCCCATCTCCACGTTTCCCTTTTACGAATAACGATCATAACTCCATCGCTAAAATGTAATAAATGTTATAGGCAATATCAATATTAATACTATATGTTTACAGAAAACATTGAAAATACTAAATACAATTTTAAAGAATTAAATAAGATTGTATTAGATATTTTCAATGTTTTCGCCGACTTCTCGCTATTAGGATCGCGTTTAGCTTATTTTCCTTCCTTAGATTATTGAAAAAAAAATGTACATTTAATTCTATTAATTATTTAAAAAAAGTAGAAAAAATATTATTAAAATTTAATATGACCTACTTTTTATTTTTATAAACATGCACTTAATAAACGAAAAGTTTATTTCAACTAACTTTGACGTTCTACTATCTATTTCTTAAACAACTCCATGGTCAGTTGATCAAACTAATCAAAGCCTAGAGTAACGACATTGTACCTGTCTTATGCGGCGTAATTAGAAGTCTGAAAGCCAGTGAGTGACTAATGTACAACGAAAATAGACCTAAACTAGGATCCTGGTTATATTTCAAACTGAGAGCGTATGAACTTGGAGCCAGTACGAACAAAAAAATAAATAAATAAAATAAAGATATTGTCACCCGTCATGCATTGGTGCAAACTTATTGAGACGCATTAGTCCGTGGCCTACCAGGACTACAAAAGATGGAAAAGAATAACAAAAGCTACCTTAGAGATGAGTATAGTCAGAGTCTATGCTCTACTTCTTTTTTAAAATTGCGTTATGAATTATAACAATATAGATCTTTCTTAGCTATTTTACTGATTTATTAGTCGCTTCCTTTATAATAGTTGTTTACATTTATAAAATTAGAAGCGTATCTTATAACTTAATTTCATAGTAAAGTCTTGAAATATTTAATAATAATGGATGATTGCTAGACTGATCTGGGAAATTATTTTTTACTTTAAAAGTTTAATAATAATAAAAAAGAACTCAACATTTTCAAAGTAAACATTCTAGCTACGCTGACTTCTACGTACGTGGAAAAGTGAAAATGCACACACATTTATAAATAAACTGTAATTTTATTATTCGTTGAAAATAATCAATTCAAGAGTAACGACCGGTTGATTTTGACTTATAAGTCTTTGCAATCTATATATCAGTATAAGTTTTTATATGTTGTTAATATTTTTTTAAAGATCATTTATTGATCTCAGATTAAATATTTTTTATACATCCGGATTACATATTTGAAAGAAATGTGTGTATACTTATATATATTAAGAAGACGTAACAAACCTATAAATACGTGTAACGAAATTTACTTGTTTACAGAAATGATTGTCAATAAAACACTCTATTTATTAATCAAATCGTTCACGCACAAATATATATATCTACGTTACGTTTTTTTACGTTGTAATTCTGGAATTTCAAATAGCAATAAAATTTTTAAAAAGTATAAATCATTCTTTTTTTTTCAAATTCCGGATTTATATCCTCACATTCATAACGCACGCATGCACATCTTTCTTCGCACTTTATATTGATACCTTTCTGATAATTAAAATTATAGTTAAATAAAACCAATATACTATTTATAATTCGATAATTAAAAAAATTAATACAATAAAGTAATTTTTCCATTTTTACATTTTCTAGATAAAAAATTGTAAAAATGGAGAGAAAAAATCTAGACATTTGATTTAAAAAAAAAAGAAAAAAAAAGATGTAGTATATATTTTCAACCTTTTCAAATCAAGTTTTGTCAAATTTATGATATATTAATTTTTTTAAAAAAAATGATATATTAACTGAATTAAAATTATCGTTTGATGGGTAAGATAACTCTTTAAAAAGACGCCCGTCAACGTTAAACTTGAATGAAGAGTCTTCCGCCACAAACTAGAATAGTTGATGGTCCCGCCTCTAAAATACAATTAGTAGACTCAACAGGTCTCGTTAAACTAGTCTGAATTCTAAGTAAGGTTACACACTTTCAGTCCCACGTTGGATAGCAATCGGGTAAGATTGCACCAATTTATTTATGATTGGGATTAAATTATTCGATCAAAGGTAAATAATAATAATAAAAATCCGCTGAAATCAAGACACGTGAAAGAGAATTAACAGATGATTTTGCGACTTATTTCAGGAAGCCTAAATGATTTTAATAAAAGGATTTCCACCTGGATATCAATACTAGCTTTAAGAAAAAAAAACACAAGGTTAGTTACATTTATAAAGATTTTTGAAGTTATATTTTTTTACTGTGTATATGCAAGGTAAGAGTTTTGCCCGAAGGCAGATTGATTGAATAGTAATGGAGTAATATTACCCGGCAACGGTATACGATCATCGTTGATAGTTATTTACCACCCTCTTAACCCACTTATACTAGAATTTCGTTAATTAGAGCAACCGCAAACACCGTAATCTTTAAAAAGATTTTAGTACTATAAAATATTTTTATTTATTTATTTTTTACTCAAGTAAATTACGGAGACAACTTTTTGGATTAAAAAAATAAAATATAGAATTGTATAAAGAATATAATACTTTTAAATAAAATTTAGGATTTTTTTTGTATATAAATTAAATACATAGTTTTAATTTGTGCAGAGATAAAAGGACTTCCATTTCAAATTATTTTCTAAGTATCTGAAAAGCAATTGTTTGTTTTGAGATGCTTGTATCTACACATTAATTTCTATAGTGATTTTCCTAAAGGAAACGGAGTCCGATTAGCCAAAAATTGTATCCATATTTGAACCACATATTACGTTTATTTTTTATTAAATTAATCACAATATAATAACTACAAAAATACAACAACTACATTTGAAAGTAAACGTTTTAAAAATAATATTGTGTTTATAAATGAGTATGTGGTCTGATATATATATATAAGGCAGCTTCGCAAAGTGTCAGACGAATGGCATAGCTACAATTTTTGCGCCCTACATCAATTTTCATGAATGGCCGTTTTAAAAATATATAACATAAATATATATGATAATATTTTTTGAAAATATATATAATATGTAAAGCAAAGAATATCAAAAACAATTGATAACTAACTGATAAAATTTATTATTATCCTTAATAATTAACGTGTTAAATTATAGTTTATTATCATTTTCAACTTAATAGTCAACAGTCAAAAAATCTCTAAGATCCATGAGTTTAAACTCATTAACTTGGCTTGCTTCACGATAGCCACATTATTGCGTCAAAGCATATGATATAAATGAACGTTGATTTAGTTCATGAAATGGTTTTTATATAGTCATCGCAAAATTTATTATTAATTTTTCATTTGGTTTATTTTAGCCTTGTATGTTTTTTGTTCTCATTTGGAGTTAAAATTCTGGATCAAAGTACAACCTTTATTTGTAACACTACAACATGGTGAGACTCCGAGCATCAGACCATTTGATTAACCGTAGAATAATTAGCTCTAAAAGTCAGATCTCCTAAAACAAACAAAAATAGTAAGCAAAGATAATTCGCTTGATGTAGAACTATATGGTCAGCAACATGTAGCTAAGCTTACCTTATTTTGATAAGAAAACTTTAATGAATCAATTCAATACCTGTAAAATAGAGTTCAGTTTTGTCCAGTATAAGACAAATACTCTTGGTGGATACCTTTAGAAATGCACTGGACTCATTACACAGTATAAGTAGATTTTTTCCACTGCAAAGTAAAGACATTTTCAATAACTACTCTCTTAGAGAAACAGCAAAGGAGATAACATTACTGACCAAGCCTGGCACTTGTTGAGATAACGATTGAAAGGGATTCTCCACCCTTATTTTATTCTAAACTTTCAGTATTTCCATTCCCCGACTGTTATTAGGTGGTTAGCTAGATTAAGTAAAACATGATTACACAAAATAATTTAAATGTAACCGATTTGAGGGTCATCAGAACGATTTTAATTGTGGTTCTTTTGGGAGCTCAAAATGCTTACGAACTTTTAAGCAATGAAGCTATTCAATTAGTTAGTTATTTATGAATTTAATTAATGTGTGTGGTAAGCTCAGGTTTCAGTAAAAGACTTACAAAAAGTAAACCGTCTTACATATGCTTATAAAATAAAAATTAAAAAATTAGATTCAAATTTAAAAAAAAAAAGTGTTTTAATTTAGATTTCAGTTAATATAAATTTCAATAAGGCTAATCTTTTATGCAAAATAAATTAAAAAATTACATGCTTTCAGATTGAAATAGATGTAATTTTGTTATTATCTCTAATCATTAGGATTTAGTAATGTAAAATGGTTTAAATGCTGTAAAAATATCACCAATATCATAATGTTCATTTTTTTATGTTAAAATATGTAAGCCATCTCATAGGTTCCAAATATTTATCTAATGAGTGTAGCTAATTGCATATAATATTCACAGTTTTAACTTTTCTAATGGCTAAAAACGCAGATATCTTCTATTTGTTACTTATTATTTTTAAGTTTAAGACAACAAATACATTCACAGGTATATTATCGAATATAATAAAAACGCAGTTGAGAGTTAATTGTATAAAATTTATTATACAAATTATACAAATAACTTCTTTAGCTAAAACCAATATATTACATGTGAACCCATCAGATATTGCATAAGTTAACTAATAACTTAACATTTTATTAATACATTTAATATTAGTATAGTAAATTTTATAGGATTAATTCCAGTTTCGTTTTATAATTTACGTGTATACTTAAATTACAAGCACCAAAAATTTGGAACTAAAACGTTTTACAAATACCAGGTATAAGTGACTTTTTTAGATACTAATTGTCTTTAAGAAAAGTTTATTTACTGCAGATGTTTATCTATAAAACTAATTAAACTTATAAACTTGTGCATGACTTAATATTATAAGTTCTGCATTATTATGAATTTTGGAAAAATCTGCCCTAAAAGTCCACACCTTGAATAATCAAATTGTTTTACTTTATATATACAAAGTGTTTAATTTTTTTTGTGTTTATTTCACTCCCCTCATATGAAGACCCTTCTTAGTAACTAGTTCATCTACCGCGTACCCATTTTTCTTGATTTAAAACCACGTGAAATTTATATGTTTTTTCAACTTATTTAGCCATCCAATAATCGATTAGTATAAAACCAGCCCATTAGCTTATACCAGGGAGTTAAATCCTGGCTATATAAGCTATAGAAACGTTCAGATTTTATTCGGGTTTAGAACTTTTAGTTAGCTGACCTATGACTAATCTAACTATTATCCAATATTGGTTGATAAATAGGTAGCTAGTTATTATTAAATAAAAAGTAAACTCAGAGTGGAAAAACTCTCAAATCTTTCTCATTACGTGTTTGGTAACCGTGGTGAGGAATACATTATCTTTCTTTAATCTTTTACAAACAGTTATTGGAGATATTTGCTGTCTTGTATTGCAATACTAAAAACCTGATGGCTGTTTGCTTATATATAAATATAAGAGTCTGTGGATATAGATTTTAAATTGTATGCTAACGGCAAGTTTAAGTCATTAACGTAAGAGAATGATATCTTTAATCGTCAAAGTGGGCATTTTGATTTTGATTAACACCTTCTTAAAGTAATCTAATTTAGCATATTATATACAGAGTTACCATTATGGACTTTAATAAAATCTAATATTCAATATAACCTAAAATAATGCGCTTACATGCATACGTACATAAGCAAAATTATGTCTAAATTGGCATAGAGAAGATTTATATTTTAGGCTAAGGAAATCTTTAAAAAAAGAAAATTAATTGTGTATTATTAGATTTTTAAAAAAGTTTCTTGTAGCTCAAATCATGTTCTGTTTTTTCATGTTCGATTAAACTTTTATTTTTAATTATCATACCTGATGTACTTTGTACGAATTACTATAGAAGTAGAGTGGTGGACCATGCAGCCCATAGCCCAGGGCTATGAATCGCGGTTACAGATTCTTACTTTCCTGCTCGAACTTCTTATATCTTCCAAGCAATAAATCATTTGATTATTTTTATTTATTTATTCTTGGCTACCCGAAAAGTATATTTCCCCCCATCTAATATACCAATGAACCTTAGAAAAATAGAAACAATCTCAACTCTGTATAATTTCTTACTTCAGTTTTTTAATGTTAATTACTATTTTTTTTTTTTTACCAATTTAGAGAAAGTTTTTAATAATATAATTCATATTTATTTTTAATGATTATTTCCAATTCATTGATTTACCTATTTAGGTTTTAAACTGCTACAAACAATTAAAACAAACAAACAAACAAACAAAAAACACATTAGATTTCTAAGTTATGTTTACTTTAATTATAATTCTGATTGATTGATAATTTAATTATTTTAGAATGTTTAAATATTTTTTAATTTATATAATCTAAAGTGAGAGTGAATAGAGAATGAACCGTTAAAAACAGTTGTTTCATAATTAAAAAAACTCGATGGAAGTTACCATTTTTTTTTGCATCTATTGCCCTTTTTTCCTCAGTGACAACTATAGTATACATATATTTATAAAAAAATAAATATAAAAATATTTTTTTTAGTTATAAGCTTATTAAATATAAAAAAGATATCAAGCATTGGTGGTCGAGAGGTCAGCGACAGCTGCTTTGCAAGCAGTTGTCCTGGGTTAGCGGGTTTGCTTCCCGGCTGATGCTATGACACATGAGAAAAAAATATATATATAAAAGAAATTTTCATTAGTTTATAATACAACTCTTAATATGAGGTATTACGATACATTGTTAAGGAAGAGGCAGAAAATAAACTATCACGAGGATGATAAATGTTGCCATTTGTTCATAGTGTTCAATATTCCACCCTGCTTTTGAACAAAACCGTTAACACATGAATTAAGCAAATCAAGTGTAATATTTGACTCGATATTTTTTCATTAATAATGCTCACCAAGAAAACTATGTTTTAACAATTTTAAATTTTATTAAAGTCAGGATAATGCGGGGATTTAAATTAAATTTTATTGTACTAACACTGTTTATTAATCATATTTCTAATTCTATATAATTAATGATTTGAAGCTGGATGCGTTCCCATTAAGTTCCAAGGCAGCGACAGAACCGAGCTGTGATTCGTCGTCCATGTGCTGTACAATTTGCCGCCTTACTCTTCCCCTAAGTCATGGAGATAAAAAAATATATAATAAGTGAACATTAGATAGATGGCTATCAGATATATTCTAAGGAAGATTACTATAGAAAATATTTAAAGTTCATATCTTTAATAACGTGAAAGGCTAAAACCTTCGACCATATTTTTAGAAATGATGCAACTTTCAAAATCGAAATCTGCATTAGAAAGGAATTAATACGTGAGTTGTATACTGCTATGGATAAATTGTCTTTGTAGTGGAAGATATGATAATTATAGGAGTGCCCCAGAGTAGTCTGAGAAAAGTCAACAAAAGTCGAATTATATCTTAGTCAAAAAACATACATATGTATACATTTAACATTCGTTTGACTTTTTTATTGTTTTGTAAAAAGCAGACCATTTAATTTTTGTCTTTATTATCAGACCAGATTTTTATAATTTATGATTCAACTTAATAATTATAGTCTTTATTTCCCAGTTTTATAAAACAGTAATGTAACTTTTTTTCTTAATATTTAAAATTAACTTTTAACTGATTATTTTTACAAAAATAATACAAATATCATAGCAAAAAAAAAGGTACTTTTGTCAAGCGTTGTTAGCAGAAAGGTCAGCACAGCCACCTTGCAAGCAAGTAGTTGGTTGCAGACGGTTGTGGGTTCACCTCTCGGCAGATGCTATGACATATGGAAAAAAGAAGGTACTTTTTAAATAGTAAATAATGGAATGGCTTTATTGCTCAGGAGCTCATAATAAGTTCAAACCCAGGAGATGCCAGAATTGGAAATGATCTGAAGATCTTAATTTTTTTGAGCCTGATATCTTAACCTCTGCACTAAATCATGCAGCAATATCTTTTAAATAATTATTTATAAGTAAAGATATAACATACAATAACAACATTCCACTCTTCTTATACTTTAAAGCAAAATATATTTATTAATTTTACAGTTTCGACTATTCCTAGCAGTCTTCTTCAGATCTACAAAAATTTAAACATTATATTAATACAACCATATTTCATACATATATCTATTATAATGTTACAATTTAATTATGAACATCACTTTATTCATAAACCTTACTATATTTTGCTTTAAAGTGTAAGTAGAGTGAAATGTTGTTATTATATGTTATATATTAAAAAAACAAAAATAAAGAAGGAAAGAGGAAGAGAAACTATTGAAGACTATAAGTAAAGATATCTTCATAAGCACTTGAAAAGAAACAAATAGATCCATCCAACTGCTTTTAAATATGTTTTTAATCTTCTAACAACAAATGGTTAAATACTCATTTATACTAATTTTGAATAACTAGATGATTTGGATAGGGTTCAGCCTCCCTCCCCTAAATCCTAGGTCTGTTAGTATTCAAAAAATTCTAAGTTTCTTCTGCTAAAATTTGAAAGCCAGACAATGAACATAGGATTTGAATGACCACTACACCAAAAAAACCTTCAGCAATTTTTAAATTTTATTTAACAATGTCAAACTTAACATTATTAAAACTTTTACTGTTTCAAGCACTTTTGAAACATAGAAACATTACAAGCATATGTTTTTTTCTCAAGTTCAACAGTAATTAATATTTAATTATTTTCAAAAAGAATTATTAAACTGATTTATGATATTTTAGCAAACAATCAAATGTATGGTGATTCCATAGGTAATATCAAACTACTGTGAGATATATACATGCCAGAAGAAAATATCAATTGTTTTTTGGATAATGAAATTTAATTGGTAGCAGAAATAGAGTAAAGGTTGATTGTTATTCAAAGGTAAATAAATAAATAAAACAATTTGCTCCAGATATTTGCTAAAAACTAAATTACTCAAATTTAAGTAAAGTTTCAGAATGTATTAATCTGTAAACAAAGGCAAAACTCCCCATATGTTTGGCACAGGGTGGCACTACTGTATGGGGAGTTTTGCCTTTGTTTACAACAAATTATGTGCTAGTATAGAGATGGTGATCATGTGATGTTTGATGGTTTAATGTATTAATCTTTAACAAATAATATATAATGTAATAATATACAAAACATAATTTATAATGAGTTATTAGCAATTGAATATGAGGAAGTATTTTTTAAAGTCAAAAACAAAATGATATTCATGTCTAAGAATGTTCTTTGATAAAAGCTCCACTTGGAGAAAATTATCAAAATACACGTTTTCAAATTCTTCCTATGACTTTATTTATTATAAAAAAATATAAACACACCATCATTAGTTTTTTCACTTCAGTATAGTATTATTAACCAAAAGAAATTATTCAAGCCTAAAATAGATGAAACCAGAAGTTAGCGAGATTTGCTCCTGTTATTATACAAATAAAACACTAGTAATCAAAATGCTTATCTACAGTGCTTTTTTTGGAGTCATGAATTGTCTAAATTTCAAAAATAAATAGTTTCATTTCAAAAGATATTTTATTGATTTATAGAGCAAGGTACATAACTGTGTATAGCAGGCAATAATTAGAGCTGCTGTTAACAAGCATTGTATGCAATGGGTCTACAAGGTTACAGTTCAGATAGAAGGGTTAGGAGATAGGTCATCCCATTCCTTTCATCATAGCAATAGGGGGAAGAATCAGTCCTTATAAGGTTAGAGGCATTGTACATAGAATAAAATGGAATGTTTTAAAACTTATATTTTTAGTTGTTTCCAGGTCAGAATTACCAACTGGTCTGGGCAAGTTCTCTTGTCAATCTCTCTAGCCTTCTGTATGAAATTTATTAGTAGGTCTTCAGGATGGTGGTCAATCCCACTTTCAAACAATACTCATTATAAACCCAAATCTGCTATCCTAGAAAAAATAGGTAACTGACTACAGTTAAATTAATTTGTCTGTATTCATTGATTTTTTGTCTTTAATTTTGTTTATAAATATATGTGCAAATATAATTTTCTATATTATAAAAATTAAAAATCAACATTTTGATTTGTTTGGATAATAAAATAATAGACATTTAAATTAATTCTATAATAAGCAATTTATCTATGCTTAATGAATAAATTTATACTTGCTCATATTTTATCTTATACAGTAAGATCAAATGCTTTTTATAATTCAAGAATCTTATATAAAAACAAACAAATTATAATGATTTCTTATGACAAAAAATTTAAGTCATAACATTAGATTCTAAATTTATAGTAAATATTAAAAAACTGATTAAAAGTCAAATTTGAAAATGGAAAAATATTTTATTAAAGATGTTATTATTAATTTTTTTTTATCAATTTTTAAATGTAATGAAAAATAAAAAAAATCACTTATTGTGATTTTTTAAATTTATTAAAGAAACATAATTTTACAGTTGCCATCTTGAATATACTATATTGGTTAATGTTGATATTCTGTTTGATTATGATTAAAATGAAGCAGAAGTTAACAAAATGGACATTTTAAATTTTATTTTTGGTACCCATTATGTCATGTTCTCAATATTTTTTGTTTTTGAAGTGCTATCAAAAAATTAAATCAGTGGTCCATTATTAATTTAAGTATATGCTGATTTAACCATTTTGAAATCTGATACTTTCTTTTGTTCTCAATATTTTTTGTTTTTGAAGTGCTATCAAAAAATTAAATCAGTGGTTCATTATTAATTTAAGTAAATGCTGATTTAACCATTTTGAAATCTGATACTTTCTTTTGTTCCACCTGGTGAGAGTTTTTGAAAATGCTTAACCTTTCATATCTTTATAAAATTTTTATTTCATGCTAAAACTCAATAAATCAGATTCAATTTCTTTTTAATTTAATTTTATATATGAGTAATATTTTAAAAAGTCACATTTGATCGTAAATAGTTAAAAACTGACTTATAATTAAAAACAAACATACCTTAAACATCATCAACAATATTGATCTAAATACTCTTTCAAATTATTTTTTATCTAAAATTTTTTTAAATGTGAACAAGTTTAATGTGAATTTATTATAAATCTATTAAATTCTGTTTTAAAATCTGATATTTGCTTTATAATTAATAACAATATTTGAAAATATTTTAGCCTTGAGTCAAATCTGACAGATAATGATGTCAAAGATGCATTGATTTTATTTTTTAAAACTGCAGTCAAGTTTAATATCTTCTATTTTTAAAAATAAAATGTAAATGAATAAATTGAAAATGTACATATATATTTGTTTTAAATAATAATCAACCAATTAGTGTGTAAAATAATTTAAAATATTTTATAAATAAGAAAAAAATCATGTTTTTTTTTAATTCCAAAAACTTTGTGTGAAGACTAGACCAGAAGGAAGTGAAACTCTTTGGACATTTTTCTCTGTCTAAACAATAGTGTAAAACCTTAGATGTTAGCAACTGTTTATAAGATATTGATCTCTTTAATATTTTAAAAATAAAAATCAATAAAAGCATTATGGTAGAATCTACATTATAAAAACACTCTATATTAATATCACTTATGATCTAAAACAATGTAACAATCATGCTTTTTTGAGTAAAATACTCAAATTTTTTTAACAAATATAAGAATTATCAAGTTAAATAAAAAAATAGATCAAGAAATATATAGTTGATCTCTATAGTTTTAATAATATAAGTGATTAAATAATTTTTTTTCCAATATTGTTTGAATTTACTATGAGAAGCATATTTTTTGAAGAAAATTAAGATTTCTATAGATACATGAATATTAATTAGAAATTAGTTTAACCATATGCTTTATCAAAAATGAAGAACTTTGCATGGAGAAATTTAGAAAAAGGGCTGGAAACAATTTGTTTGTATAGCAATCTCTCTCTCTCTCTCTCTCTCTCTCTCTCTCTCTCTCTCTCTATATATATATATATATATATATATATATATATATATATATATATATATATATATATATTTGAAACCAGGCACTCTTCACAAACCTGGGAGCTTAATTGTAAGTATAGAGGATTTGAATTTAGATTTTCAAGCCCTAACCCTTCAACTATCCACACTATCTCATACAACTGATACACATGACCACACACATGTAGAAAAGATTAATAATCACCAATATACATATTTCGTGCTAAACCAGCACTCATCAGTTGGTCCAGACTATCATCTCTCACATATATATATATATATATAATCAATGCTCAGTTTATATTAAGATAGAAAATCTTTATAGTTTAATGAACAGGCTTCAATACACTGCAACCTCCAACTTTTCAACCATCCATATCATTGAAAATCTGATGATGAAAACTCAAATCCCAAGCTGATGCCAATATATATATATATATATATATATATATATATATATATATATATATATATAAAATTAAAAAATTCACATATATTTTATACATATTTTAATTTTGAAAAACATCTAAAGACATCTAAATAACTGAACATTTGGTGCTTTCAAAAAGCTTTAAACAACCTTGATAAGTTTGATTATGAATTTCACTTATTGTTTTTGGATTTCACATGCTTTGTGAGATTATTTAAATTTTTTTTTTACAGTGACTAAAGCTTGACTTTTTGTAACGATTATTAAGATTCATGATTATTTTTGCATAAAAGTTGGATAATAATTTTTAAAAATCAAATTTATACATGATTATACATTTATTTTATACATATATGTCTTATTTTTAAAAATAAAAAATAATAAGTTCTACCGTAACATTAACAAAGCAAGTTAGAGCATTCAAACAATTATGCCTTTTCAAACTTATTAGAAATATATCATCATTGACACTCTGTTAAGTTATATTGTGATGTTGTAATAATTATAAAAAATATTAATATTTTTAAAGCATAATTTGATAGATTTATCAGATATTGATATTTATTTATTTATATCTTAGACATAAATATCAATAAAAATATTTCATTGAATTTTTTTAAATTAATCTGGTCTTTCAGACTGTTGAATGGTCTTATTTTTTCAATATTTGCAAAGTTCATATGATTTTTTTAATAATTTATTTCATGTGTAAATGTAAATTTCTACCAAATCAAGGCCATTTTTTATATTCACCAAAATAATAGTTTAATACTAAAATTAAATGTTAAAAGATTGCCAAATTCTCAATAAAGAAGAATAGATAAATCTGTTACAGTCTATAAGAGTTAAAAAAGTTGCTTACTGAAAGAACATATGCATTTTCCCTATTTAGTTTATATGTATGAATTCTCTATATATCACTAAAACATCACATGATCACAATTTTATAAGCTTACACAAGCTGTTATAACAATAGCTTTATAGGTAATTAAAAAGATAAAAGCTGGCTGCTGGAGGGTTGCCTTACATCAAAGATCTAGGTGCAGTGGCTCAGACCTTTCTCTTTAATGAAGGCCATAAATTTAAAAACTGCATATTGGATGGATAGGCACTAGATAAGGATTTTGATGCACAAACCTAGCATTCATGCACTGGGTAGCATTATTGTATGGAAAGAGTTTCTAGTGTTTTAACAGCTTGTATAAGAATAAGAAATGTGATTGTGTGATGTTTTAGTACTTCAACATCAATTCTGACCATAGGATAATGGTAACTGTAGCTATGACAAAATCAAAGAAATCACAATGTATAGCTGCTGAACTGAGTTCAAATCTATATGACTATACAAGTGAGTGAGCTTGGATTGAAAACATTATTGTATTTCCATTTTGGACTCATATATTTATAGTTAATAGTAATAGTAACAAGTCAGAAGTCACATGACTTATATATAGCTTGCACTTACTAATATGTAAAGTTAAGAGCGTGCTAATAGCTCTAAACAAGCTTTTTTTTTTATTTATGATAAATGCTACTACAAGAGAAGGCATTCAAATCGTGGTCCCCATCCCCAGACCGGTTTCGACCTATGGGTCTCTTCAGTGAGGAGTTGGGACATTAGATCTAAAAAACCAACTCAAGCAAAGCATTTATCTAAAAGATAATTGTTAGAAAAAGATCTGAAACTTTTAGACATCTACATGTCTTTAAAGTCAGCTCTCCAACTGAAAAAATCATATGGGCCTGAACTTAATTCAGATACTCCATATATTAGTAGGCTTAGCTCTTTAATTTAGCTAAAGCCACAACAGCAAAATAATAATAGTAATAGTAACAAGTCAGAAGTCACATGACTTATATATAGCTTGCACTTACTAATATGTAAAGTTAAGAGCGTGCTAATAGCTCTAAACAAGCTCCCAACTCCTCACTGAAGAGACCCATAGGTCGAAACCGGTCTGGGGATGGGGACCACGATTTGAATGCCTTCTCTTGTAGTAGCATTTATCATAAATAAAAAAAAAAAAAAGCTTGTTTAGAGCTATTAGCACGCTCTTAACTTTACATATTAGTAAGTGCAAGCTATATATAAGTCATGTGACTTCTGACTTGTTACTATTACTATTATTATTTTGCTGTTGTGGCTTTAGCTAAATTAAAGAGCTAAGCCTACTAATATATGGTATCTGAATTAAGTTCAGGCCCATATGATTTTTTCAGTTGGAGAGCTGACTTTAAAGACATGTAGATGTCTAAAAGTTTCAGATCTTTTTCTAACAATTGTCTTTTAGATAAATGCTTTGCTTGAGTTGGTTTTTTAGATCTAATGTCCCAACTCCTCACTGAAGAGACCCATAGGTCGAAACCGGTCTGGGGATGGGGACCACGATTTGAATGCCTTCTCTTGTAGTAGCATTTATCATAAATAAAAAAAAAGCTTGTTTAGAGCTATTAGCACGCTCTTAACTTTATTTATAGTTAACAAAAAAGGTAAAAGGTAATCTATGTATTGTGCTCTCAGATCCAAGGCTCATCACTGACGAAGGTCTCAAGTTAGAAACTAGTCGGGAAATATTGGATGAGTAGGCACTGGATAGGGATTTTGATACACAAACCTTGTGGCATCTATAGATTACTAGAGATTGTACTGAAAGGTACTAGTGTATGAAGAAAATTGTTAATGTTTTAATTCTGTATATAATGAACATTTATTTTTACTTACATGCAGAATAAAATTTTAATTTGTTGTTGTGGGAGTTTATCTTTAGTAAGGAAAGTATTTTTACCTGCAGCGTGATAAAAATAACATCTAATTGTTTTAATTAAATAATGAATAAACCGTGTACAACATTTTTTTTGGGGAATAAATTGCTTTGTTGACTTGATATTTTATGAGGTTAATAGCTGATTGTTAAATGAGTTAAGGCTGTTTTGTATATGAGGAAGGGTGAAGTCCAAAATTTTTTATTTCTAATTATGGTAAACAAATTTATCATCATCACCAAGCCTGTTAAAGCACTGGAACTATGTTCCAA
This sequence comes from Epiperipatus broadwayi, assembly GCA_028023455.1. NCBI lineage: Eukaryota > Metazoa > Onychophora > Udeonychophora > Euonychophora > Peripatidae > Epiperipatus > Epiperipatus broadwayi. The sequence goes on from JAQFVV010012527.1 coordinate 2,857,397, forward strand.
GCCAGAAAGAACACTTTATGTATGTGTTCATATTTCTTGCTCTCTTTAAAAACTCAAATCTATCACCTAATGTAAATTCATCAGTCAAATTTCTTGTTTTAACTTTTTCCTTTCAGTTTTAGTATTTTTTAAACAAATATTTTATTACTATTTTATGTGATTTAGTAAATTTATTATTGTATAAATGCTAGAAATTGTAAAAAAAAATTGCCAACTAATTTTGTATAATTTTTAATGTTGTAATCGTTTAATTATAAAAGTACAATTTCAGCGACCAAGGAAATAAACAAGGCTAGTAAATATATAGTGCTAAAAACTTACCACAGCACATATGAAGCTATAGTCTTGGATTGCCCATATCATAATAATCATTTATAGAGTGCACTTTCTAAAGCTAATTTATGTTCTTAAAAATAATGTCGTATCTTATCAAAACAGTTCTTATTTAAAAGTCATAATTTATTTATCTGAATCTTAATAGAGTTTACGTCTGCATTGTCGCTTGGTTAGAGCAAACCTTTGCTACGATTGCTGGTAATATAAGATTTAATCACTGTCAGTATACTTGGAGACAAGATAAAGTAAATTAATTTTTATCAGGCTAATGGATTGGCTACAGGTGTTATTCAATGACTTCTAAATGATTATTATCTGTTAAAATCCCCTGTATTACATTTAAACTTCAGGTATGTATTTAAAATATTGCAACCTCAGTCTATATGTTACCCATTCCTCTTCATGATGGGTCAGGGTGGCTTAGAGTCAACAGAGGCCTTACAATAATGTTGGCATTAACAAGGGATTTGGGCATTCCATCATCAGATTTTCAATGGTATGGATGGTTAAAGAGTTAAATGGTGGAATACATTGAAGCCTGTCCATAAAAGTATGAAGATTTGCTGTAATTAATATAAACCTGGAATTGATTATATGTATGTATGGGAGATGATAATCTGGACTAACTGATGAATTCTGGTTCAGCATAAAATGTATATATTAAAGGTCATTTATCTTTTTCACATGTATTTGATCATATGAGATAGAGTGAATGGTTGAAGGGAGATTGAAAGTCTGTGTTCAAAGTGAAATTTATAAATGAAATTTATAAATGAAAAATTTTACACTTTGATTTATAAGCAATAAAGTTTTTGCACCCACTACTTTGCCAACAATCATTTCTGATAAATACATTAACAAGAATTATTAATTATTTATTAAAATAAAAATTATTCCTTGCCCAGATATAAACTTGAATTGTCAGTTAAATATTTTTTAATTATACATAAATCTATTAGCAGCTAAAGAAATAAAATATGCATTTACTTGGAGTTAAAATGCTTAACTATCTAGTAATTACAAATGTTTACATCATAATACATTATGCTAAGAAAAGCAAGAGAAGTGTGGTAGTTACAATGCAAAGGAGCCACAAACTACACTTCCTGCATATGTGACTTCAGTTATATGCTATCTACATTCTAAATAATTAATTAAAAATAACGATTAAATTTTGTACAATGTGACAGCCATTTTTTCTTTTCTGAACACCATAGATTTTATTATTCCTTTATTATCCTTCCCAAATGTGATTTGCTGGATTTTGCATAATAAATATTTTCTGATTTTAATGTTAAAAATTTTACAATGTTGTAAAACATCAAAATAATTAGAGTGATCCAAATTTCCTGATAACAAGATTACTAATATGATTCTATAAAAGAAAAAGTTATTGTAAAAAAAATATCACCCAGAATGCATTTAATTGATTTGAAAGTCAGATATTTGGCTATTTAACTTTATTTTAAAAATAGAAATATAGTAGTTAGTTTTTCTTTCTTATTCTTATTGCTTCAGTAATTGCATGATTGAACACACATTCAGGTAAATATATGTAAATATGACCACATATATGACCCCTCAGTTATTATGAATAACTTTAATTATGTTGAAATAAATTAACCTTCAACTCATGCTGTTTATTTTAGTATACAAATATTATTATTTTTAAAACTGTTTATACTATAATCTTTATATATATATATATATATATATATATATATATATATGATCAATAGATGGCGTCTTTACCAAAACCGCCGAAACAAGTGTAAAATATTTTTACATAAACGCAAAAGGAGTCAGAATTAACTACCTCTTTCATTTTGCTCACCTCCAGATCAGCTGATTTCAAGCTGGTTTGCTTTCATCAGTGGAAGGATAGAGCTATAGAAACTAGGTCTAAAGACTGACTCTCAAGCGCTTATGCAAAACGTTTATATCAGTTTGCAAGCGTGAATTTTTCAGACCGGTAAAGTCTTCAAACTCAGCCTAGCAAGCTAGATATCTATATGGGTCTGATCTCAGTTCAGTTTCACCACATAGTCAAAGTCTCTGCAATATATATCATTGCAAGAAAACTTTAAAGGTACATTTATGAAAAATAAAAACAAGTTAGTCACGTAACCTGCTATCACTTGTTATTTATGATCAATAGATGGCGTCTTTACCAAAACCGCCGAAACAAGTGTAAAATATTTTTACATAAACACAAAAGGAGTCAGAATTAACTACCTCTTTCATTTTGCTCACCTCCAGATCAGCTGATTTCAAGCTGGTTTGCTTTCATCAGTGGAAGGATAGAGCTATAGAAACTAGGTCTAAAGACTGACTCTCAAGCGCTTATGCAAAACGTTTATATCAGTTTGCAAGCGTGAATTTTTCAGACCGGTAAAGTCTTCAAACTCAGCCTAGCAAGCTAGATATCTATATGGGTCTGATCTCAGTTCAGTTTCACCACATAGTCAAAGTCTCTGCAATATATATCATTGCAAGAAAACTTTAAAAGTACATTTATGAAAAATAAAAACAAGTTAGTCACGTAACCTGCTATCACTTGTTATTTATGATCAATAGATGGCGTCTTTACCAAAACCGCCAAAACAAGTGTAAAATATTTTTACATAAAACGCAAAAGGAGTCAGAATTAACTACCTCTTTCATTTTGCTCACCTCCAGATCAGCTGATTTCAAGCTGGTTTGCTTTCGTCAGTGGAAGGATAGAGCTATAGAAACTAGGTCTAAAGACTGACTCTCAAGCGCTTATGCAAAACGTTTATATCAGTTTGCAAGCGTGAATTTTTCAGACCGGTAAAGTCTTCAAACTCAGCCTAGCAAGCTAGATATCTATATATATATATAAATAAATCATCTAGGTTATATGTATGTGCATGTTAAAAAGTACAGTAAACTTACAGTTCAATAAACAATACACATTGTACTCTAATCAATATTTATCTATAAAACATGAGTTATTATACACTGTATGCATTAAATGCACAGGAGAGTGGGCTTAAAACAAATTATAACATAATTCATGGCTCCAGTATATTTTATTACATAACTTCAATCTTAATTATGTTTTTGCAAAACAAAATTAAAAATGGTAAAAAAAATAACTTTTAAAAATAAGTGACTATTAAAAAACTAAAAACTAAAATTGAAATAAAATAAAGAAAAATGAGTACAAAAGAATTAATGTAAATAAGTTTTATTTGAAAAAAAAAAAAAAAAAAAAAACATTTTTAAGTTAGCAATCTTTTGTGACCTAATCTTATCCATATAAATATTTCCTTTTTTAAAATATAGTGTAATAAAATCACTTATAAAAACAAAGGCCAAGCAATATTTAAAAAGATTATTTAGACAAAAAATATAAAAGGTTATAAAGATCTTTATTATGAAATATTAAAAAAAAAAAGTAAATTAATATGTTCAAAATCCTCTCAAAATTATAAACTCAAAAGCAAAATAATAAAGACTTCATATAGGAAGTTATAAGCTATTTAATAATAAGAGAAATACAAAAATATATCTATGCCACTAAATCACTTGTTGGTGTTTTGAAAATATAGTAAAGTAATTAAATGTGTATTTTAAACAATACTAATTCAAAATAAAGAAATTATATAAAAGCAATTTAAAACAAAAAATTGGGTTTAATAAATCAAAATAATGTAAAAAAAAATCTATAAATTAAAATTAAAAAAAATAAACAAGATTTTATAGCTAAATTTATAATATAGGTTTTAATCTAATAGAATTTTAACAATGTTTACATTATTATCACAAACTTTTGGGGTAGCTAAATTTAGTAAAAATAAATATTGAAAAATGCTTTTATCATTATAAAAAGTTATATATATAAACTGCATATTTTTAGTCATTAGTAAAATCTTTTATTATTTTTTTTATTTCAATTTTTCAATTATAAATACTTATAAAATTGTAAAAGTAAAACACAATTTTTTTATTTTATTTTATTTTTTTACTGACAAACATTTAATTATATTTTGATGGCTTAAACAAATTTAGTAATCATTTTCATAAATAAATATAAAGAAATTGAAAATGAAAAGTTTAAGATGATAAACAAATAATGATAATAGCAACAACAACAATAATAATGATGATAATAATAATAATAATAATAATAATAATAATAATAATAATAATAATAATAATAATAATAATAATAATAATAATAATAATAATAATAATAATAATAATAATAATAATAATAATAATAATAATAATAATAATAATAATAATAATAATAATAATAATAATAATAATAATAATAGTTGCTTAAATATATAAACATGCATTTTTATTTTTAATTCTTTTTGTAATTATTTCTAAAAATTACCAAGTGGATTTGCTGAAATGTCAAAATATAAAAAAAAAAGATTTTTTGGTACTCACCTTTTAGCTAAAGGCACCACTCTATGTCGTGCTTTTCATGCCAAAACACATTAAAATGCTGTTTCTGTGGCCAACACATTTGAACCCGCATTTTCAATAGTACAACTTTTTAGTTGTGCTACAGAATGCAGGCTGCTATGTTGCATCGCAGTACAGCATGTATGTTGCAAGGAAGCAAATACATTTTCCGAATTCGCACAATTTATAAAATAATTACGGCTTGATGAGAGAGTTTGTATTTGAATTGTATTGAAATGTTGTTTTCATTGTATTTTTTTTATTTTAAACTATTGAAATGTTCAGATTTTTTAAAACAATAATTATAAGACTTTTTACAATGTACTATATTGAACTTTTATTTGGGAAAATGTTAAATATCTATGTTTTTATTGAGTTGCAATTAGGTAACGTGTCAAGTAATGTACTGTTAGTAACATTCCATGAGACAAAGAAGATTCTACTGTCTGTATGTTTTTGAAGTAAAAAAGAGCGGTACCAAAAAAATATCCAGTAAGAAAAGTCCAAATATATAGGTTTTTTAGTAAATTTAATAAAAAGCAAATATTATAAACATGTTTAATAAGTAAAGAAGACATTTGTATGTGTTTGTTGTTGTTTAAAAAAGTTTGAGTTTATTTCTTCTGTCCAAGTACGGTTACGATTTTGAATTTTTTTATTTTAGCATTACAAACAAACAGAACACTAAGCCTAAAACTAACCCTAACCCTAAAACTAACCCTAAACCTAACCCTAAACTAACCCTAAAACTAACCCTAAATCTAACCCTAAACTAACCCTAAAACTAACCCTAAACCTAACCCTAAAACTAACCTTAAAACTAACCCTAAACTAACCCTAAATCTAACCATAACAATTTTTACTTTTATTACGATTATTATTTTTTAGTTAAATAACAACAAAAAAAGTCATAACACAAGTAAAAAAATATCCGATAGAAAATTGATAAAAAAAAAGCCGTAACACAAATAAAAAAATATCCGATAGAAAATTGATAAAAAAAAAGCCGTAACACAATTTAAAAAGTATACGATATAAAAAACATGAATCAAATTATAATTTGTTGATTTTATTTTACATTTATTATTATCATTTAAATTGTATACGTTAATAAAAAATAATATTTAAAAAAGACGATTTTGTTTTGTTTTTATTTTCGCATTACAAAAAAGCACAGAAAAATTATTAAAATCAACAGCCCGTGAATGTTCATATTTTATAGTTTTAGCATGAAAATGGCGCCATCCTATGGCAACTTTATCTATAATACAAGCACCAGTTTTTTTTACTTAAAAAAAGAATATAATGTTTTTTACTATTACAGTTATACATAAAGGACTATTTAATTTTTTAAATTCTATAATTATATCAAGGCTAAATTTAAAATTTAATTTTCATATATTGCAAAAGTTCTAAATATATTTAAGGAAATAAAAAAAAAACCCTTACTTTATACATTAGTTATAATAATGTATTTTTTTTCCAGTAACATAAGTTTAAATCCTTCTAGAAACATTATTGCAATATAAAAATATTTTATATTTATTAAATAAAACATCTTTTAAATAATTAAACATAATCTGAAGACAAAAAGTTACTCTTTACAATTGTTTTTGTTTGAAAAATAAAATGTAAACAATTATTGCCATTTTGTGCAAATTGAGTTCTGCAATTTAATTTTTGAACTATAGAACTTTATATTTTGCTGATAAGTCCCAAAATCTATTACTAAAAATAAAAACATATATATAATTTACTAATAATTTTAAAGTATTTACCATAAAACTGCAAAACAAGATCCAGCATATAAACTGTGCATATGCCATTTGAGTGGCATCATGACTAAAAGCATGTTTCTAAAGTAATATGGAATTTTCCAGGAAAGAGTTAACATATTTACAAAAAAATTACATTGTAAACAAAATATATAGATTTTACATCATATATATATATATATATATATATATATATATATATATATATATATATATATATATATATATCATATACAAGTATGTATAGGAATTGATGGAAAAAATTGTTAAATGATAGTGTTATTATCCAAATGCATTTTTGGTGATGTGTACCATAGTCATGATTCTATGTCATTATGTAATTAGATAATAATAGTTTCTGGAATAAAATTGTGTTTATTGCTTATGCTTGAGTAAATTTGATTTTACTTTGAGTCACTATATACTCATTGTAAATAATCTTGAGAAAGATTGATGTTAGTGTTAACATACAAATATAAATGCAGAACAAAAAGTATTATGCGATAAATTAAGAAATATGTACTTTTACACTAAATAAAAAATCAATTCACTTTATTGAATTCTAAAATCAAAAATTGAAAGCATTAAATCTAGTGATGTGCAAAAGGGTTAGAATATGGCTGTTGTCATGGCAACACATTGTGATATTCTATTGGTTTATTTAAACAATGGATTCAGTGACATGATATACATATAAT
>JAQFVV010012527.1:2869648-3054530 GCA_028023455.1 Epiperipatus broadwayi
CAACATAGCCTCTTTTATTTTTACGTTTATTATGATATATGTTCAATTTGAATAATTTTCATATCTTTATAATCAAATTTAAATCCATATTGACAAGATTTATTATGATCAAATATAACAGATGATGAAGGGTTTATTTACATCTGTTCCATATTGATTCTCTCTTTGAATTCTATTATATAAAAGCATATGTTCTTTTATTCTCTCTCAAATGTACACTTAGATTCACCAATGTATTGTATGCCGCATCCACATTTTCAATCTATATATAATAGAATTTTGATTAAACTTTGAATTTTGAATTTTAGAATTATTAAGCAATCTATTTATGTTATTTGTAGAGAAAAAAGCAATATGACACAAACCATTATAAATTTTCCTAATAAACTTGACCTGCTCATCTGATATAAATGGCATTGAAATCCATTTCATTTTAATATTTTTATTTTTAATTTTATTATAGTGTTGATTTCTTTTAAATCCTTTAATAATATTAGCAATAGCATTTTTATAATAACCAATTTTCAACAAGTCATTAACAAATAAATGTACATTTTTAATTTTATCACTAGAATATTTTGTATAATTTTTCATTTCGAAATAAGAATGATTTCCAATCTCAAGACAGCTTATGACACATAGAGTTACATGTGATTCATATGGAATAAAGCTCTAGTTTCAATTGGTTTAATTAACTAATAAAGATAATCCAAACTGTAATCATTAAGAGTAACTTGAATATCTAAGAATTTTATGGAATTGTATTTCTCTTTAGTTATAACCCATTTTATATCCTTAATCTCATTTAATTCATTAAATAAATTGATTATTAATTCTTGTTTTCCACAAATAAAAACATCATCCACATATCTATGATATACTTTAATTTCTTGATATTTCAATTGTTTTAAAATTTTACTTTCATATGTTGATATAACAAAATTACAAATTTGAGCAACAGCAGGAAGACCCATTGGCCAACCAAAATTTCTTTTATAATATTCATTATTAAAATTAACATAAATATTTTTATCAATAAACTGCAATACTTTTATAATAAAATTTATAATATCAGACTTTACATTTTTTGAAACAAGAGCATTATAAATAATATTAATTGACTCTATTCTATCTATTGATCCATACATTTCATTTATATCAAAAGTACAAATTGTGTCATGTAAATCTATATTTATATTCTTAATTTTATCTACAAAATCATAAAAAAAATTATCCATTGAGATTGATGGTTGATTTTGGTGGTGCATATTATTATCAAACATGTAGATATATTGAATTATTACTTCAAGATATTTTAGGTTTTGGAGAATATACTGTTTCATCATCGTTTGATTTTGTAGATAAAATTAAGAATATATATATAGATTTACATGACACAATTTGTACTTTTGATATAAATGAAATGTATGGATCAATAGATAGAATAGAGTCAATTAATATTATTTATAATGCTCTTGTTTCAAAAAATGTAAAGTCTGATATTATAAATTTTATTATAAAAGTATTGCAGTTTATTGATAAAAATATTTATGTTAATTTTAATAATGAATATTATAAAAGGAATTTTGGTTGGCTAATGGGTCTTCCTGCTGTTATCAAATTTGTAATTTTGTTATATCAACATATGAAAGTAAAATTTTAAAACAATTGAAATATCAAGAAATTAAAGTATATCATAGATATGTGGATAATGTTTTTATTTGCAGAAAACAAGAATTAATAATCAATTTATTTAATGAATTAAATGAGATTAAGGATATAAAATGGGTTATAACTAAAGAGAAATACAATTCCATAAAATTCTTAGATATTCAAGTTACTCTTAATGATTACAGTTTGGATTATCTTATGTTAATTAAACCAATTGAAACTAGAGGTTTTATTCCATATGAATCACATGTACCTATGTGTCATAAGCTATCTGGATTGAAATCATTCTTATTTTGAAATGAAAAATTATGCAAATATTCTAGTGATAAAATTAAAAATGTACATTTATTTGTTAATGACTTGTTGAAAATTGGTTATTATAAAAATGCTATTGCTAATATTATTAAAGGATTTAAAAGAAATCAATACTATAATAAAATTAAAAATAAAAATATCAAAATGAAATGGATTTCAATGCCATTTATATCAGATGAGCAGGTCAAGTTTATTAGGAAAATTTATAATGGTTTGTGTCATATTGCTTTTTTCTCTACAAATAACATAAATAGATTGCTTAATAATTCTAAAATTCAAAATTTAATCAAAATTCTATTATATATAGATTGATATGTGGATGCGGCATACAATACATTGGTGAATCTAAGTGTACATTTGAGAAGAGAATAAAAGAACATATACTTTTATATAATAGAATTCAAAAAGAGAATCAATATGGAACAGATGTAAATAAACCTTCATCATCTGTTATACTTGATCATAATCTTGTCAATATGGATTTAAATTTGATTATAAAAATATGAAAATTATTCAAATTGAACGTTGCCATAATAAATGTAAAATAAAAGAGGCTATGTTGATTTCAAGAAATCGTCAAATGTTAATGAATCGCCAGTCATCAAATGTTAAGATAACAGAATTGTGGGAAATCTGAATTGAACTATGGGTATTGTTAAGGGTTGTCTCGTTTTGATTATTCAATGTTATATAGTTGATAAAGACTACAAAGTGTATAGTCGAAAGTACTTCTAAAAGAATATAATTTATATAAATTGTACTGTATTTTGATATATATATATTGATTTCTATATTATATATATTGTGAAATGAATACAGATATCAAACTTTATTATATATATATATATATACATATATATATATATTAAATCAAAGATTTTCACAGGCTACATATATAAATGGAATATTTTCCAGGTACATCCATGTATAATTTATTAAAATATATATAAACCAATGTTTTGGCCAGGTCACACCTGGTCAAAACATCAGTTTATATATATATTTTAATAAATTATATGCAGATCAGATGGTAATAGAAAGCTGGCAATGAAGATAGTCAATTATAAATGCTTTTTGCATTCAAAAGAATGCCTCTTCTAAATGCAATATTTTAGTGTTATATATTTTTTTAAATATGAACATATAACAGATATATCCACATATTAGAATATATCTACATTTACATATCTATTAAAAATTATTAATTTATAATATGCATATGGGAGTAAATAATCATTCCCCAGACTATGAATTAAAAACACTCTAAATGGTGAATAAATGATCAAGAATAAAATTACTTTGTGTACTTTTAATTACTTTTCATTGCAGCAGCTTGTTCATGTTTAAATGTCCATTGACATTCCCATTTATAGATAGTTTTTTCCTAGCATTCCATGTTTAATCCATGTAAAGGTTAGGATTCTTTACAGTGTGTTATGGCACCGTGTTTGCACTCAATATATTGCTTTAAAAAATTATCAGAGGTTGTAATATTCTATTAAACATTTCATTAGTTGTTTTCTTTGCATAATGATTTTACATACTTATAAAAATATAGAAATTTAACTTATATAAAATTTATAGCTGAAAAAGGATACTAATATTGTAAAGCCAAGTATTTTCTCTAAACATCCCTTTTTAAAAACATTTAGTAGTGGAAACAGATGATAAAAAAAATATTTACATTTTTAGTCATAAGAAAACAGAAATTCAAGCATTGATAGCCGAGAGGTCAGCACAGCTTCCCTGCAAGCAAGCAGTTGCTTGCAGACAACTGTCATGGGTTTGCTTTCCAGCTGATGCTTTGACATACGAAAAAAAAGATTACCTCTATAAAAAATTAAGTCATAAATTAATTGGTTAAATAGTAAGATGATATGTTGGATAAAAAGCCTCTGATTTAATTCATAACTGAGAAACAAAATATCAATCTTGCCAATAGTCCATAATAATTGTAAAAAAAAATAGGACAGCAGATATTTGGATGTTGGTAGAGTGACTCAAAACAAATGTTAATTATTATTAGCTATAATGAAAAGAACAAAGAATAGAGTGAAAAAATAATCATATTGCTAGTTCATTAAACATCATGTGACATTCGACTACTTGTTGGGTGCAATAGTTTATTCAGTTAAGTAAACAAGATATTTTAATGCCATCTATTGTGAGCCTGATTAGTTAGTGTTACCAGATGGTAGGGAAAACTTAATTACAATTTCTAAAACAGTTTCTGGATATGTTTTTGTTAAAAAGGCTGAAACCAAAGCAGTTAGCTATTTGGCAGCCATTGGTGATCTCCATCAATCTGATACATTTTAGTATGCTGACTACACAGCCCTACATATATAAGAGGCACCTTTGTACAACATAAATTCTGGCCCCTAAGACCTATAAAAAAATTTTAAATTAAATCAAGATGAATTCTATACAATTTTGTATGCAAAAGACAAAAAAAGCAGAACATTAAAAAAATATAATTATTTACACTTTTATTTTTTTAGTTATACATTAACCCTTGTGACTTTGATGGCCACAAAATTTTCCATGAAATAATGATCCGCTTTAACTAGGTCAGCTCTAACCAACTTTTTAATTAGTTTGTTAATAATAATTCTTACTTGTTATTTTTAATTTCATTCAGAATTTTTCATGCATAACTTGTTAAAAGAATAGAATAAGATCGGATGAAGACTGCATAGTACAGCTGAAACTGTAATCAATAATAAAAGTTTTTTTGCTAAAAAGTAAAACATGTGAGATTTTTTAAGTTCAATATTATAACTTGTTTATGTTTTCTATTAACAAAGTTAGCTTCTCAAATATTCATTCAATAATAGAATATTTACATTACAAACATGATTTAATTTTTATATGTTCATTCTTCAGTATGATACCTTAATTATATTGTACATACTGTGTATTATTATATTCATGCTAAATAATTTGATATCTAGATGTTAAGAATTTACATTACATTTACTTAAGGGAAGAAATGACTATATTATCTTTTTAAAAAAATGTTTTTTACAAATTTGGCTTTTTTTTTGGATTTGGACCATCAAGTATTTGAATAGTCAAGCATTGGTAGCTGAGAGGTCAGCACAGCTGCCTTGCAAGCAGTTGCTTGCAGACAGTTATTGTGGGTTCGCTTCCTGGCCAATGCTTTGACATATGAAAAAAAAGTATTTGAGTAATATTAGGGATCAATTATGAGTTTTTAACTAGATAATAAACCTCACCACAGAAAAAGCAGATTAGTAAAACATATAAAAAACAAACAAGATTAAAAAAAGTGGTAATATCCATATTAAAAAATAAATCAAGATAGCATTGGTATCAATTTCAAAAACCCATATTTCTGAATGCAATACTCTAAAACATTTTTTTATGTGTCAAAGCATCAGCTGGGAAGTGAGCAGGCAAACCTGGGGTAACTGCTTGTAAGGCAGCTGTGCTGACCTCTCAGCCACCAATGCTTGACAACTCTAAAACATTATGCTATACAGAACACACTACATTAATACTTACAAGATAACCGATAAATGTAATTGTCTGCTATATATCAACATATCACAGAATTACCATAATTATTATGGACAATTTTTTTAAAAATAAGTTTACTTTTAAATAAATTATTAATAGTAATGTATCATTTTTTTAAATATAAATTAGGATATTTAAATAAAAGTGATTTCGAACTTTAAACATTTTTATTTACGGGTAAATGTTATTAATTGTAGTAACGTGGAACTAACCCATTCGATTTAGCACAATAAGTACAATATATAGTATATTTGGAACAATTGTCACAATACTAAATAAAAAAAGTAATTCTATTATATTTAAATATAAAATGTTTACAATCAGAACATGTTTTTAACAATGGAGTGGCAGAAATCTAAGCACACACAAATGAATAATCATGGTCACATTACACTTCTATAGATGAGATGTCTGCACTTTTGTATGCGGTTGATTATAAAATAATTCATGACTGGACTACAATTTATTTTTCTCTATTATCAAAGATGTTGTTGTAGTACCATTGACACAGATCCCATAACTTAATCCACTTTTTTTAATTAGTTAGTTATAACTACACTCTCTCTAGATGACCTGTCATTTATTTGTATTTTTAGGCTACTCATAAGCACATTCATCCCATCCTTCTCATTGCTTATTGTTTTCTTTTTCTTTTAACACCAATCTTTCCAAGTATTATATATATTTTTAATAAGTTATATCATCCCATGATATGGTCAAAATAGAACCTTCAATCGATTTTTTGTATTAAGTCATTAAAACATCACACGATCTTATTTCTTTTTCACAAACAGCACAGTTCAAAATCATCAGTATCTTTTTTTATTATCTTCCGTAATAATAATAATATTGAAATACAAGTATAGTGTATATTACTAACCTCATTGAAAAAAGTAAAAGACTGAAGTGGAGTTGGGCTGGACATATTGCTAGAAGAGATGATAATAGATGGGCAATTTAAATTTTAAACTGGATTGTAAGTGATTGTAAAAGACCCAGAAAGAGACCACATGTGAGATGGATGGATGAAATAAGGGGGTGTACAGGGATGATGTGGAGAAGAGAAGCTAAAGATAGGAAAAGATGGATTGAACTTGGAGAGACTTTCATCCTGCAGTGGATTGATAATGGTTGATGATGAATCAAAGAGAATTTAAACCCAGACTTTCAAGCTCTCTACAGTCATCCACTCTGTCCAATATTCGTTGCTGAAAGTTCATAAGAAATTCGAGGCACCGAAAGTAACAAAGCTGAATTCGGAACTAATAAAGCTGGAGCCACAATTCATCGGGCAATCTGTAAATTATTACTATTACATTAAACCATACAGCACCTTATTTTTAATCCTCAACTTTTACGTCCATATAGACTCTCTAAAAACACTTATTTCTTGAACAATTCTAATCTTCGTTTTTAAATATTTTTTTTTTTTTTTTAAAGGTTGTTCATTGTATCTAAATGTTAGGGGATAGTAAATATTTTGAGTCCTGGTTTCTCTGTCGTCGGTGACGGATTAAAGTAGAAATGAATTTTTTTCTATGTCTGCTTATATAGATATTTTGTCTCTTTCTTCTTCATATACATACACGCACACCATGTAATTATAATGCGCATGTAAATGTGATTTTGGGTTGTCGATTTTATTTTTATATAAATACATGCGTGTGTTTTATGTAAAGATTAAAGTTAAATAATTTAATTGTAAAAAAAGAATCTGCCAAATCCCTGCAGCTGTTGTTCAAGGGTTAGCCCAAATATATATACTATATATAAAAAATTAGCTTTATAAGTTCTATTTCTAATGATGGATATTCTAAGCTGACAGCTGTAAATTATGTTGCTGTAGCTTCAGTAGATTTTACTAGAAAGATTTGCCTCGGGTCTTTCGATATGGGGAGGGAATTTGATTGAAGAACAGTTACTTTAAGAAGCTGCCAATATTATGGTTGCAGGATTATAATATCATTGCAGTGCATTAATAAGTAAAGTACCCAATGAACTTTTTAATGCGTCATTTTATGCATATGTATGTTTATCAACTTACGCACACAGCCATATATAAATACGTCTATCCCAATTAGCACGTTACAGCATGAATTTTCATAAATGCTGATTTTTATTTTATTTTATAAAAAATGTTTGCTGCATTTCATACTGCACTAGTTTTTTGAAAGTCCGCCAGATAGCGTTTGAAACCATAACAAACTTCTGATTTTAAAACTAATAATCGAAATACTATAAACGACAACAATAACAGGATTAATTAATGTGATTGAGTTAATTAAAAAAAAAATCTTTTGTTTTGAATCCTTTACTTGTTAATGTTTATTTTATTAAAAAATCTACAACCTGCGTATATTTTCTTTTAATAAATAGGTATTAAATTACAAATAAACACATACTATACTTAGCAAACAGAAATAAATGCACCCAATACATATAAGCAAGAGAAAGTAATTTATATTATAAAATTACTCGTTGACTGTTTTTTTTATATTAAAAATATAAATTATATTGACTGTTTTGTTATTCAAAATGTACAAAATTGCATTTTAATAATTAATTTAAAAGTTAAATTTGGTTAAGTACGTTTAGAAATCTGAGTACAATAATTCTAAAGACGTTTCAGACAAAGCCGATTCTAAATCATGAAAGTAACAGAGCGGCTGGCTGTCTTGTAGCCGATAGGCATCGTCTAAACCTCAGATGATCTTGAAACAACATCTCCAGCTCTTCGGACAAAAGCTGTCCCTTTCGCTTGGATTAGCAGTTCAGATTTAAGAAATTAATCCTAGGACCATTAGACAAGAATCTGAACTGTTGGTGTAATGATTTGAAAAATACAATAGTTTTTGGGTCGGTACAATATAATAATACTTAAAATGTAGCAAAATTAAATTTTTTGATCAATTATTAAAAATTTCAACAAATTCACGAAGCGTTAAAAATATTGTAAAGGTAAAGGAATTCGACCGAGAAAAAGAATAGTTGTAAATAACAATATATAAAAAGAATTTAAAGCACATACATGTATAAAATTATTATGCGTTCATTTATTTGTAAGCATTTTAATTAAATTCTGCGAGATTTCGCGCAGTGATAGAGTGGCAAACCCCGGAGCATAAAGCGTTCGGGTTGATTTCAGTTCTCTTTCGACGCTCGAACTTGAATTATTTAATAAAGCCTTTCGATTTTTCTGTATTAAAAAAAAATAAAGGTGGCTATAAATTTTGTAATGTCTTTTATTAATAATGAAACAATATATTGATAAATTTGCATCTCAAAATTGTGTATGAATATTAAGTTCTTTGCCTAAAAGCTAGGAGGAATAATTAGGCACTAAGGTACTTCGAACTAAAGATGGGACTTGATCATACTTACCGTATCTTTATGAAAGCAACAATTTTGATTTCTTTTTTTTCTAAAGATTTTAAATATGTTTAGAAAACAAACTAATATAAACCTTTATTATTCATAAATGTTGATATTTATAAGCAAAGTTCAACTTATTTATTACTTTAATTAAAGCAGGACTTAGTTTTGAACGCACACATCTTTTAAATTCTATTTTATCATTTAAAAAAGATTACTATTATCATCATAAATAAATAAATAATCAAATGGTTTACTGCTGGAGTGTTCATACTAAGTTCGAGTACCGGAAGTAATAAACCTGAACAGCGATCCAGGGACCTTAAGCGTTAGAATCCATCACTGGAAAACGAGTAATAGCCATTGTAACTTCAGAAAAATACAAATAAACAAACAAACAAACAAAAAAATTAAAATAGTTTTGCAATTTCTATATAAATCATTACGTGAAACTTACTTGTCTACATACCTCTCATACTGGTTCCAAAATCTGTAGGTATTGCGTAACTTTTTTTACACCAATTTTTTTTTTCTTTTTGCCTCTATACTTTGATTAATTGCAGTTCTCTATTGAATTCTAGTGTTAATCATATACTATTAATGAAAACAAATAATCTTGCATCTTATAAGAATTTCGGGTGGGAGGGGGGTACTCTTAATAATAACTTAAATAATTAATTGATGTCTAGGACAAGTAGACAATTATTTGAAATGTTGGTATAATGATTTGAAAATTACAATAAGTTTGGGGATACAACACTTAAAATATGGCAAAATTAAATTAATCTATTAAAAATTTTAAGGAAGTTATAAAAGTTAAAAATATAGCAAAATAAAAATGAATTCGAAAAGAAAAGCATAGAAGTAAATAACTGATGTAAGATAATTTCTAAAGCATATATATAACAGTGCGGTTTATAAGTTTGTAACAATCCTTGAAAAAATGTAAGTTTCGCCTCGACTTACTGAAGTCAGGGCTTTATAATAATAGTAGCTTCAATATAATCCATCACATCAACAAATAGAAGAGTAAACCAATAGGTTTTCTTTTATATTTTTTCAGAATACTACATGCTATTATCACATTTTTTACTTAAAGATAGATTTAGACGTGTATACCGTAGAGAGATATTACCAATTATTAACTTATTATTTACAACTATTTATCATAGCTTTAGAACAATTTGTTCTACGATGTTCTTTTAAGAGCTATATCAAAAACTTGCGAAAAATAATAAAACAATAATAAAAAAATTGGTGCATATTTTTTTAATAAGAACAATTTTAAAAGTTATGTTATAATGGAAAATAAGCACAGTAAGAATTGATGTAAAAAAGAGGTAATTATGATTACTTCAAAAGCCAGATCACACAATAGTAAAGTTTTAAGAATGAAATCTGAGATGAAAGCTATAATATTCAGGTGTGTAAAGTTACTTTGGTGCACTTACTCATCTGAGTAAAGGCAGTACTATGATAAAGTAATAAGTTTTGATCTGTTTGGGATTTTTACTTTAACACAGCTTCCAGTATTTAAATTTTAAAGATATATAGTAAATTTTAATCATTTCTCATATCAAATACAGATATACATACATATAATAAACAATTTGGGGCATTTTTGCCACATTTTTGAATGATATCTATTATCTTAAAGATGTAGAAAGTTCTTTTGAATCTAATATAATATTAATTTTGATAATAAGCAAATGCTTAAGAAAAATTTGTAAATATATTTCACATACATACACACACATTTATATATATATATATTATGTGAGATGGATATATGAATAAGGAAGTGTGCTGGGGTGATATGGAGAAGAGAGGTTAGAGATCCGAGAAGAATTTGGAGAGTTCTTCTTTCTGCAATAAATCGAAAATGATAATGGCGATTATATATATATAAATTTAAATATGCAAATTATGCAACCCTAAATTTGCATGTAACTTAAAATAATTCACTATTAGAATGCAATTACATTTATTTCAGGTGTTAAGCTATGTGCAATCTTAGAACTTAAAAATAATTGGGCTTTATTGTTATAATGAAATGGAAATATTGCAGTTAGAGTCAGATTAAGAATGATAATAAGTCCACAAAAGAATTGCAGTTGAAAGGTTATGCATAGTTATTTCAATATAAAGACAAGCTCAATAATTAGAATACGGATAGTTTTAATTGACTCTAACTTAAATTTTACTGTGGTATGAACAGAAAAAATAATCAGACAACTTTATTTTTTGAAAGTTCCTAAAAAGTTTAAGTCGTGGAAATGATAGAAATGGCATGGATCAATGAATCTTGCCCTAGAGTCCATCACTCTATCACTGCATTAAACCAAAAAAGCATTGTGGTAATTAGTTTAGTGTGTGTATATATATATGCTAAATTAAAATGGAAGTGACTGCAACCTCCTATGTGCTATGCATGAACTAATAAATCTTATGGATATACACAATTCACAGGAGGTTGCAGTTACTTCCATTTTTTTATATACTTTAGACTGATTATATATATATAATAAAAAGTCAGATGTCACATGACATATATAGCTTGCACTTACAAATATGTAAAATTAAGAGTATGCTAATTAGCTCTAAACAAGCTCTTTTTTATTTATTTATGATAAATGCTAGTACAAGAGAAGGCATTCAAATCATTTTTATCTTGGATTGTCCCCATCCCCAGACTGGTTTCGACCTATGGGTCTCTTCAGTGAGGAGTTGGGACATTAGATTCAAAAAACTATTTGTAAGTGCAAGCTATATATAAGTCATGTGACATCAGACTTTTTATTATTACTATTATTATTTTGCTATTGGGGATTTGGCTAAATTAAATGGCTAAGCCTACTATAATATGGAGTATCTGAATGAAGTTCAGGCCCATATGATTTTTTCAGTTGGAGAGCTGACTTTAAAGACATGTAGATGTCTAAAAGTTTCAGATCTTCTTCTAACAATTAACTTTTAGATAAATGCTTTGCTTGAGTTAGTTTTTTTGAATCTAATGTCCCAACTCCTCACTGAAGAGACCCATAGGTCGAAACCTGTCTGGGGATGGGGAAAATCCAAGATAAAAATGATTTGAATGCCTTCTCTTGTAGTAGCATTTATCATAAATAACAAAAAAAAAACTTTTTTTAAGCTAATTAGTATGCTCTTAACTTTACATATATATATATAATTAAAATTAGTCAACACTTAGACAATTCCAATATTAATAATAATCAGCAATCTCAATCTGTTGTTAAAAGGAGGTTGCCTTGACAACAGATTGAGATTGTTGATTATTATTATTGGTATTGGGATTGTCTAAATGTTGACTGATTTTAATGATTACTTATAAATCCATTTAGACTTGAGCATTATTTTATATATATATAATAAATTAAGTTTGATGTCTGTATTCTTTTCAAAATATATGTAATATTCAAATTTATATATATATATTAAATACAGTAATATTCATATAATTTAACTTATTCTATTAGAAGTACTTACGACTATATTCCTTTTAGTCTTTGTCATCTATATAACGTTAAATAATCAAAACGAGACATCATTTCATAACTTCCATAATTTCATTCAGTTCCCCCACAATTCTGTTATTTTAATGTTTGGTGATTGACGATTCATTAACATTTGATGATTTCTTGAAATTATATGCTGACAAAGACTAAAAGGAGTATAGTCGAAAGTACTTCTAATAGAATAAGTTAAATTATATGAATATTACTGTATTTAATATATATAAACTTGAATGAATATTACGCACGCGCGCACACACACACACATATATATATATATATATAGCAAAACTGTCACCAGAGATACTTAAGAGTTAACAAAACCAATCATATAACTCTATAGCCTTTGGTAATTTAACATATATAACTAATAAAAATATATATTAGTAGAATACCATTAATTAAATTAGTATAGATTGGTAGTTACTATCATCTTGGCAAAATTATGAAGACTTTTCTAAATTTTTACGACTATGAATAATTTACTGAAATAACATTTTATTTAATTTTGAACATATACTGTTTATCTGAAGGTTTGTGATGATGGCATTTCAGTAGTAATTATATGTTGGATTATTTCAATCATCTAACATTATACTGTATATTGAACGTCTTTACAAAAGTTTGTGATTAGAGCTTTATCTCAAAATTCACTATCCAAGAATCTAAAAGTCCAGATGTGATTCAGATGCTACTACTGTCATTGATTAGCTCAGCAACAGCTGTAGAAAAGAGGGAAATAATACAGCTGGCAACATTGTATTAAAAACTAACCTGTGTGCTATTACTATTCATTATAGGTAATCGGAAAATTTAAATAAAGTTTAAAATTTTTCTAAGGGTATTCAATATTTAATGTTAAATGATGGAAAGAGTTTAACATAAAATTATTATTGAATACATATTCATTAAAATAAAAACACATTAAAGTAAATAAACTAATTATTTACACACATTTTGAAATAAATCAGAAAAAAAACATTTATTTAAATAAAGGTCAGTAAATTACTAAATTTAACTTATTTTGAGCACTACGTTTCTATTTTCTCTTTGAATTAAAAAAAAAAAATGCTTTTAATTGCTACAGTGTAATAGTGAAAATAAAAAAAAAAGGTTTATTCTAATTATATTCATAGAAAACATGTAAATATGTTAATAAGTGTAATGTGTTTATTTTCTAATGGGAGAATTAGATGGGGGGGAGGTGAAGGTAGTGATGGAAATCACTTCCGAACAACTGATATATAGATCACAATAGATTTAAAAATAGATTTAGTGCCAAAAAACAAAAATGAAAACTAATTAATACTTTTTTTGATGATATAAAAAAAAACAAACAAAGAATATAGCTATAGACATTTTATTCAATTTAACATATTTTAATTAAATGTTTA
Source organism: Epiperipatus broadwayi (assembly GCA_028023455.1). Taxonomy (NCBI): domain Eukaryota; kingdom Metazoa; phylum Onychophora; class Udeonychophora; order Euonychophora; family Peripatidae; genus Epiperipatus; species Epiperipatus broadwayi. The sequence goes on from JAQFVV010012527.1 coordinate 2,883,477, forward strand.
TTTAAATTACCAGAAAAATATGAACGATTTAAAAACAAAAAAATTATAATAAAAAAAACGAGTAAAACCTTACCAATGAATTAGTTTAATTTATAACAATTCACTAATCAAGAAAGACTTATAAATCAAAGTTGTTTTTCACTAATTAACAAGTCTGCTTGGTTAAATAATAAAATGAATTTGAACTTTCTTAAGCAATATAACATTTAAAGACAGAATTTTTAAGGATGATAAGACTTAAGAAAGTATGGTGTATTACAATTACTAAGAAAATATAATCTTTTGATGGCCAATAATATTTGTTAAAAATGTTTTCTGTCATAAGCAAAATCATCTACAGTCTGGAAAACCGTTGATATCCCATAAAACACAGCAACTTCATTTCATTTCAGACACCATTACATTTTCTCTTTAATATTAAAGATTGAATGCAATTTAACTAAAGCCTCTTTTATTTTTGGTTATAATTTTGTTCAAACTTTAATAATAAATTGAATATTCTCACTGAACTTAGATAAAGATTGAATTACAGATGGAATATCAACTGATTTTCAGACTACTAATGATGCCAGTTATACAGAAACATGTGTCCAGCACTGATTGGCTGATTTTTTTACCATACACTGCTGCTTTAAAAACCAACAACAATTTCTATTAATTACATATTTAAATTTTCCGGTTGAAAGATTATTTTAAAAGGAATTTGGTCAAAAACTCTACTTTGTCTATTAATGTTAAACTGACATGCAGGCGTTTTTAGTTAAATCATCATTAAATTTACATATAGAATTTTATATCAAATTAAAATTTGTGATGGTGTGTAAATAAATATTGTATTGCTGTGTTTGATTATTTGTCAAATGTTTCCAGACTCCTCCGTCTGTTGTTTAATTATGACAAAAAATATGTTCAGCAAAGATTGGTTGATTTTTTAATCAAATGTGACCTTTTAAAAATATGTGGAAAAGTTTCTATACAAGGCCTAAATTAAATTTAATCTTTATATAGATATGTGTTGACATGAAGATTTTCATGAGTTACAGATACAAGTGATATACTTTGTAGATTCATCCATGTATGATTTTGATAATGAATCTATGTAAATAAATAAACTGGTTACATTACATAAATAAATTATTATCGAAACTAAAGGATCTTAAGTGAATAGTATTGATGTAAAGGATGAGTTTAGGAAAAGTAAGGCAGATCAGATATTAACGTTATTTAACCTTAGATGATAAAATAGAATAAATAAAGATTAAATTCAGAGTTGAGCTTGAATAATTTATGAAGCAACACTTATACCAAAAATAATATATTGATTAAGAATAATAAGAAAAATGCTACTAAAAGTGACAAAAAGTATATAGTCAAGACTATATACATATATTAGTGCTACATTCTTTAATACAAAATAATTATAATAAAATAGTTAATCAAACTGTAAGTAACACATGTAATTAGATTGTCACTTATATCACAGTAAAGAAGAATATTGACAATTAGATCATTATTATATGGTTTTATTCCCAAGCTGGAATCTTACTTGGATGTCTTTGATGAATAAAATTCACTAAATACATAGACGTGATGATGTATAATATTTGAATCGGAAATACATGCTTTTATTCAAAAGTGAAAAAAAAAAACTATTGAAAGTCACACTACTTTTCATTTTTGACTAGAGGAATCACCTGTTTTTAATATTATCAGTGCCCTTCTTTGCATTGATATGGGTGCATATCTATTTATATGCCTATTTGCGATTTCATTAATCTACTTTCTATATTTTTTAATTAAAGAGGATTTAAACTCAAGAGTTTCAAGCTCCCATAGACATCCACTCCATCCTATAAAACCGATGCACATGACTACATACATGTGAAAAACATAAATGATCTCCAATTTATGTATTTCATGCTGAACTAGCTCTCATCAGTTGGTCTGGATCATCATCTCCCATACATATCTATAATCAGTGCTTAATGGACATGCTTCAATCCTCTTTACTCTTCAATTATTCAGCCATTTCATATTACTAAAAATATGATGATGGAAATGCTCAAAGCCCTTGATGATGCCCAATCCATCAAGGGCTTTGAGCATTTCATCATCAGATTTTTAGTGATATGGATGGCTGAAGAGTTATAGAGTAGAGAGGATTAAAACCTGGACATTAACTTGGGTAGATTTGCTATCTTAATAAAAACCAAACTCTAACTATAGAAATGTGTGGGAGAAGATGATCCGACCAACTGATGAGTGCTGATTCAGCATGAAATATGTATATTGGAGATCATTTATCTTTTTCATGTGTATGTGGTCATATATATCAGTTATATTGGATAAAGTGGATGACTGTGGAAAGCTTGAAACTCGGGATTTAAATCCGCTTTCATTACACTTAGGTTAAGTATAAACACTATACTTGTATTTCAATATTGTATATTTTTAAGTATGTGATTACATATATCTTGGATATACTAATTATTAATGATTGTTATACTCTTTTCATATGTAATTTTGTTGCTTCAAAGTTCGTTAAATATTTACTGAAATTTATTTTTTATTCTAAATTTTTTTTTATTTGTAGATCATCGGAGTGATTTTATAAAATCGCATGAACGCGCGCGCACACACACATATAAATGAAATTCGGAAAGCTAAATTAGTGAATATAATAAATTAAATGACACTGATTATTATTGACAAATAGTTGGTTTATAACCCGCCCCCCCCTAATAAATATCTAACCACAAGAGCAATACAAAGAGTGAAGTATATACATGCAATATGTGTGTAATAGTGATTTGTACAAGCATATAAATATATACACTTTATCATGATAGTTTTTTCTATATCCTAGATGTATACATAATCTATAAAAGTAAATAAAATAAAACACTGAAAGAACACCAGTTATATATTGCATTTTTTTTTTTTTTTAGGAAATATTTTGTTTTATTATATTTCATTTTAATATATGTATATTGTCTATACAAAACTAATATAATTATGAGATTTGAACTCAGATTTTCAAGTTCTCTACATCAATCCATCCATTTTATATAACCGATACACATGATCATACACATGTGAAAAAGATAAATGATCTCCAATATTCGTATTTCATGCTGCACGAGCACTCATCAGTTGATCTAGATCATTATCTCCTTATATATATATATATGACTATAGATGGCGTTATACCAAAAACACCTTCAAGCGTTTGTTTACATAAACGTCAGAGCGAGTATTTCACTATCTCTAACTTAATTTCCACCTTCATATCATGATTTCAAGCTATTTGCTATCGTCAGTGAAGGACAGGATTAAGAAACTAGATCTAAAACACAAACTCTGAGCGTTTAAGAAACAGTTTCTATTCAGCTTGCGAGCGTGAATCTTTTAGACACATAATGTCTTCAAACTCAGCATCGCATGCCAGATAGCTACATGGGTCTGATATCAGTTCAGCATCACCACATATATATATATAATCAGTGTCTCAGTTTATATTAAGATAGCAAATATTCAAACTTTAATGGACAAGCTTCGATCTTCACTCTCCAACTCTTCAGTCATCCATTTCATTGAAAATTCGAGGATGAAATGATCAAAGCTATTGTATAATTAAATGGACATATTAAGATCATATGTTCGAGGGATCAGATTGACTTAAGGTCAACATGGGTGTGACAACAATATTGGCATCAACAAGGGCTTTAAACATTTTATCTTCAGATTTTCAATGAAATGATGACAAGAGTTGGAGATTGGAGAAGATTGAAGCTTGTCCATTAAAGCATGAAGATTTGCTATCTTAATATAAACTGAGTACTGATTATATATATATGGGAGATGATGATCTGGTCTGATGAGTGCTGGTTCAGCATGAAATACATGTATTGGAGATCATTTATCCATTTCACATGTATGTGATCATATGTATCAATTTTATAAGATGGATTGGATAACTGTAGGGAGCTTGAAAGTCTGAGCTCATGTTTCTTATCATTTTATTTTTATATATATATATATATATATATATATATATATATATATATATATATATATATATATATATATATATATATATATATATATATATATATATATATATATAAATTCTGGGGGGAGCTGTGGCAATGTATGTTTGGCAAGATTATTGATATTACATGTACTACTGGAAGTTCTTATAAAAATATGTATATGGAAAACACCCAGAGATGACATTTGCATAAATAATCCAGAATAAAAGTAAAAAAAGGGAATATTTAATAAGACGGAAACAACTTATAGAAAAAAATATAACAATTTTTAATTAGTAATATGGGAGAAAAAGTAAGCTTATGGTTTGCAACAATTGCAGGAATACAAGACATTGATAAAACTATCAATCTTTTTCTTATCAGACTGTTATACTACTCTATAACATTTTCTACTTCATGTTTCCATCACTCTGTCTGAGTCTGTATATTCTCCTGAAAATATCTTATTTTTTTATTTACTTCTTCTCACAACTTTTTTTTGGATGACCTCTTTTTTTCCTGTTGGAAATGAGTTCAATATTTGTTTTAATAATCTCTTCTGAGGCATCTTTTGTTTATATTCATAACAAATCCCGATATTTTGTTTTTATTACTACGGTGTATTGAATACTTTTCATTTCTCAAATTATTTTATTATTTTTCTAATCTCTCTTGACTTATTTACAGATCTTAACCAATAATTTATTTCTGTGGTCATAATTTTTTTTTCCAATTTTATCCATCATATTTTTTACTATTAGTCATATATTTTATATTTATTGATTATTGCATATTTATCCAATTTATTATGGCTGTAAATTTCTTTTCAGTATGTTCTTTTCTTTTATGACTTTATCTGATGTTCTTCTTTATACTTAGATACTTAGTCTCCAATTTTCCAATCCATTGTCCATATTTCAATATTACATTTAATTGGGTTCTCTCAATACACTTATATTTTGCTTTTTATTACATTTAGTTTCGAATCCAATTTATTGTATTTCTTTATTAATTTGCAAGTTGTGTTTAAATTATCATGGTTTTAAATCAAAACTATAACACAGTGTATGAAGTGTATTTTTATATTGGACTATTTCCATCATCTAATATGTGTATTGAATGTCTTTAGAAAAAATTAATAATTTAAATATTCCAAATACATTCAACTGTTATAATAGCACATTAAACAGGTTAGTATAGGCTCACAGTTTGAGAGATATTTTTCTCCCCTCTTTTTCAGGTGTTGATGGCCTGACCAGTGAGCATGGAATTTGAACCTGGACCCTTACATTTTTGAGTATTGAATTTTAAAGTAAAAGAGGTATTTTTCTTCCCTCTTCTTCAGGTGTTGCCTGCCTGACCAATGACAGTAGTTGCATGGGATTTGAACCTGGACCTTAGATTTTTTGAGTATTGAATTTTAAGATAACACTCTAACCAACTGAGCCATCCTGTCAAATGCAACAGTCTGTGGTAATATACTTATCTATGAGGTTCCTCCTGATTTCTCCACTTTTTCCTTAAGAGCAAAGTTGATTAATGGTTTCCATACATTATGTATAGTCACACTAGGTTGGCATATGGGATTTTTTGCCATTATCATGTGAACAGCTTCTTTAAATTTTTTTCTTTGTATTTTTTTTTTTTCTATCCAATATTTTTGTATTTTCCCAATTGAACATATGTTCATGGCACATAATGGTCAAATGCCATAGACACATCTGTTTTATCTCTTCTAATCATCAGTTTGTGTTCTTGCAAGTGCTTTTCAATGGGATGAGTTCTTCCATATTTACATGGTATTACATATAGGCAGTTTTTTTTTTTAGCATTTCAAGTTTAGGTTTTGTAGATGTTAAAATTCCTTGTAGGGTGATATGGCTCTGGAAAGCTATTCTGATGTTATACTGATTTCAGAATTTCCTTAATTTGTCTGTTATTTTTGGAAAGTATAGGTACACTACAATATCAATAATTGTTTTTTCTCTTGATAGTTCTTTTTATTATCTATTTAACATTTTGTTAATAACAGCTGATGGATAACCATTTTTATAAGAGTTTGTTCTATATAGATCGTTTCTTTTTCCAAGTCACTGGTTTCTGAATAAACTTCTTTTGCACTGTTCCATAGTGATAGTATAACTGCATGTTTTTGTTTCTGGTGTGATTGGATGTATAGGCTAGGAATTTTCTTGTATGTGTAGTGAAGTCTTTTTTATGGGATTTGTTCTTATAACATGAATGAAAAAATTTTAATCTCTGGCAAATTAATCAAATTGTTTTAAAATATTATTTTTTTAAAATCACTATTAGAATATCTCAATGTATCCTAACAGTATCAGTGATAATGTTTGAAAAGGTGTAAATATTGGAAGGCTGTAATTTGCTTTGTAAACATTAAGTTAAAATTATTATCTATTTTTAAAAATAGAAGATATACGTATAAAATAAATATGTAATGATGTATACTTTTGATTTTTAATAATTATTACACAATTATTGTGCAAAAATAATCAAGACATATCTTAAACAGTTTGAAGTCACTACATGTTTTATTATCCTTATGACTTTAGATTCAGTCATCATGAGCTCTTATACTATTAATAATTTCTTTGCACTGATTGCAATGATAGAATTATACATTTGGTAACCACAATTTTTAATTATATGCACATTAAATCTGATTCCAACTTTTTCTTTCTTTCTTTTCTGTAGTAGATAAATTTTAATTTCTGTTTCTATCTTTTTTATTCCTCAGGAAATGGAATGATCCTACTCGATTATGAGAGACAGCTAATTTCCGCATGGTGATTATTTTTGATCTAGAATGAATATTGAAGGGGTATGTACTCTTCTATTATTTTGAAAATATATTTATTAATATATATATATATATATATATATATATATATATATATATATATATATATATATATATATATATATATATATATATATATATATATATAAAGAGAATAGTAAAAAAATAATGAAGTAATTACTCACCTAGCTTGTGAAGTTCCAGATGGTGAAAGTTTTAATGATTACTCATCTTATTTTACACTCTAGCTGGTTTAAATACACATTTATTAATTAATTTTAAATATCTAGTTAGGTTGTTTTGTGCTAGTTATCTAGGAAAAAATATCCTATATCTATTGGGCCTTAAACATTTGTATGTCATATCTGGCCTAAATTTGAACTCTTAGTGATAAACAAATAGCCTATCATTATGCCATGAAGTACTTAAACATGCACATAAATATATATAAAATTATGAAATCTTATCATGCACTCCAATATTGCTAAGACTACTAATATATGGTATGGCTGAAGATCTATCATCCCCATATAGCTGTTTGCACTGGATAGCTGGGTTTGAAGACATGTAAATGTCTGAAAATTTCAGATTTTCCACTCAGTAGATAACTTTTAGATAAGTGCTTGGCTTTGGGTTGGTATTTTTAGATCTAGTGTCTGAACCTATCCTGACACCTCTCTGAGGAGTGCCAAAGCACGAAACCATGATCAAGGGTTTGGGGAGGGGTTCCTGACAGAGATATTTTAAGTGCTGGCTCTGGCTAAGCATTTATCACAAAGCATGTAGAGGAATTGGCAATCCTCATTGTTTATAACTTACAAGCTTAAGAGATAGGGTCATGTGATCTATGACTCTTATTTTGACTATTTACAGTATAAATATATGTTTAAAACTTTAGCTGCCTATTATTAATTCTTCACGAACTTATTTATTAAGCAATTCTCTTGCCTGCTCACTGATAAAAAAAAAAACAAAAACATAAAAGATTCAAAAACACTTAAAGTTGATACTGTTTGCAAAACCACCTGTTAATTTGATCAATACTATAACATATGTAGTAATACTACTTATTTATAAGATATTTTATACTTTCTTATATTAATTACTTGAAAATCAAACATTTTAAAAACCCACAGTTTAATTACTAGTTGAAAACGAAAACCACTTTCATCTTTTAGTTCGTTGCATTTGATAAAACCTCTACCCTTGAAATAATTTATTAAAAAAGCATTAAAGTTTTATGTCAAAGATGAAAATATAATTAATTTTTTGACGATTTATCTTTTAGAAAATGCCGAAGGTTAAAATATTAGCGTAAAACACGGAAAAAACAAAGTGGATAAAGTTTTGTAAGGTAAAAACGATAGCAAATAATTAATATTTACAATTAAGCACAATGCCTTTTTTTTTTTCCAAAGAAGATATTTAAATCAATATATATATATTCATATGTCAAAGCGTTGACCGGGAAGCGAATCCGGGCCAGCTGCTTGGAAGGCAGCTAGGCTAGCCACTAGGCCACCAACGCCTGACTAAGTCAATATATTATTCAACAGACAACACAGATACACAAACTCTTTCACCTACTTGTATGTAATATATACGCACGTATCAAAACAGTTGATAAAGTGATCAAGTAGTAAAAAAGAAATATATAATAATGTATATAATTATATTTACAAATATGATTCACAATCTCCTTCTGGTCAATAATCAAATTTGCATACGTTTATATAATAACGGATTTAGTTGGAAGATAACTATATTAAAACGCTGCGTTCAAACCCTGGAAATGCACGAAGTAGAATCTATCTGAGGACGTTATCCTTTAACCTCCAAAGATACTCGATCACTGAACTAAATTATGCAGGACAGAAAAAAGATAAAGATTCATAACCATGAATTAGAAGAAATTAACAATGTCAAATCTCTCGGTCAGATTATTAATATATAGAGAAATATAATTGGTAAAATTGATTATAGAATTAAATATTGGATAATGTGCTTTTAATAGAAATATTAAAAAAAAATTTCTATGTGTTTGAAAAAGAAAGTTTTTAACAGATAGATTTTACTGCTTCATATTTACGGATCTGAGATTAGACAGTTTTAACAGAAGAGCAACTCAAAAATTTCAGATAACTTAACTAAGTATTGGTGAGATGGTGTTTGGAATAACAAAATAATAAGGGATCGAAAATAAAATATTTGGGTGAGTGAACTAATAAGTACCATTGACATCATTAAAAAATTTAAAAGACTAAAATTGGAGCTGGACTGGACTGGATAGATAAGGTCTTAAACCAGATCCCAAAAGATTATAAAAGACCAAGAAAAAGACCACATGCGAGATGGTTAGTTAATTTTAGGAAGTTTGTTGATTTGATATAGAGAAGTTAATGATGGAAAAATTATATTAAACTTATCGAGATCTTCATCCTGCGGAATATTATAAAATTGCATAAAATTTATTTTAAGGATAGAAGTTTTGTTAGTAGCAACGAACTCAATTTTAATTGAATTTATTATTTAAAAGTTAATCGTGTATATTTATTTTTTTCATTAAACTTACATAATTTTTTTTAAAAATCTAAATATTTGCATTTTGTATTCCATATTATTTTTCATTGTTACAAACTTGTTTATGATAAATAGTTTTTATATTAAATATAACAACTGTATTATTATTTTTTCTTATAGTTTTATTATTAAATCTTTTGAAAAAATTAAAATGTGATGCTCTATTAATTAATTCACATAATTGACACCATTAATTAAAAAAATGAAATCCAAACTGTCTTACTATTTATTTTATTAATTTATCACAATACAGTAAACATTTGTAAGGATGAGATAGCATCCAAACAATTTGTAGGCGCGGATTCCAGAGAAGGAATTTAGAGTAAGCTTTCCAAGATAAGAATTTTAAAAAGTAATGAAATCAAAAATGCAATCACTTGATCCGGTTATTCTTTTATTAGCCACAGTAGCGATGTATTATTATTTAGAATTCTCTCTCTCTCTTTTTTAAAAAAGAAAAGAAATATAAGATAAATTATTACCAAGTAAACATATGCTCGTAGTTGAATCGTAGTTGAATGAGCTTTCTGATGAAACAAAGTTTCTACCTCGATTTTCAATTAAGAGAGAAATAACAACAAAAAAATCACTTTTGTTAATTGAGCAATTAATATTTTAATACGTATATGTTAATTATACTAAACTTACTGTAATTAGAAGGGACTGAGATTGTCAAGCGCTCTACATCTATCTTCTCCATTTTATATAACTGATACACATAACCACATACATGTGAAAAAGATACATAATCTCCAATAGATGTATTTTGTGCTGAATCAGTACTCATCAGTTGGTCCCTCTTCTGAATATTTAAAGGGAAATATTAAGTCTTACATGTGAGGGGTCAGAGTAACTTAAAGTCAACATGCATATGACAATAATATTGGCATCAACAAGGACTTTGAGTGTTTTATTCTCATGATTTTCAATGATATGAATGGCGGAAAAGTTGGAGGGTGGAGAAGATTGAAGCTTGTCTAATAAAGTATGAAAATTTGCTATCAAATACCTTTAAAAAGAAGCACTTATATTTATTATTTAGATGATAAAAAAATAATTAAAGCAAAAACAACTAAAAAAGGAACAAAAAATGAGTTCTATGACGTGAACTATAAAAATCAGTGATCTGGACAATTTGAAGAATTGGTTTCCAATACTCATTTTTTTATGAGTTCCTATATGGTTCAGAACAATGGTAGAGTGGCAGACTCAATTTTTGTATTATTTGGTACTCAACTTCTTACAAACATCTGAGCAATAACCTATTTGATTATTTTTGGTCTGCAGGGTTAAATGCAATGTTATAGTGGGAAAATGTGGAGTTAAATGTTCAAGGATTGCAGCTTCAACTCCGATGATTCTAATTCTCAAACTTTATATGAAATCCTGGGTTATAAATCATTCATTTTTCTTTATGATTTAAATATCATCATCATCATCATTTTCAACCATTACTGACCCACTAAAAATGGAGGTCTCTCTGAGTATAATACAGTTTCTCTGACTTTTAGCTTCTCTTTTCTCCATCATATGGGCCTAACATCCATTTCACAAGTGGTCTCTTTCTAGATCTATTACAACCTCTTGGAATTCTGTTCAAGATTTTAACTGTCCATCTACTGTCATCTCTTTTAGATATATGGCCAAGCTAGGTTTCACCTATCTCTTAATTTTCTTCAAATAATGACAGTAATTCTGATTGTTCTCTCACCCATATATGTCAATTTGATTCCTTTTTGTTACTCCCAATATATATCTCCACATACTTCATTGAGTGATATGAAGTCTCTATATTGCTCCTCTATTAAGTATTCATAATTCATCAAGCATTGTTAGTCAAGAAGTCATCACTGCTGCCTTGCAAGCAAGTAGTTGATTGCAGATGGTTGTGGGTTCACCTCCTGGCCGATGCTATGACATATGAAAAGAAGTATTCATGATTCATATCCATTAGTGAGAACTGGCAAATACATTTATTAAATATATTCCCCCCCCCACATAGCCATTTTCCTTTTAATACTAAGTTATTTCTATCAAAATATTTCATCCTTAATTCTATGATTAATTTCAGTGATTATGTTTCAATCTGTATTATTAGTTTGATCAGGGTATTTGTAGATGTTATCTTAATAGAAGTGCTTAAAAAGTTATTGTTTTAACTAAAATACCTAGACAGCAGCACTTTCAATGAAAATTCAATTCAAAGAGACCAAACATTGTGTGGTTATAAAACAATATTCAGCATCTTTATATGACTTCATCTTTGAGGAAATCAATATTACTTTTTTAAGAGATTGAAAATTCAACTTTACACAATTTATTCACTTGATTGGCTTTATTTTTGTAAAACTAAATTAAATATTTGTTTTTCAGTGCATGATGTACATATATTTAGCTTCTACTTGAAAATATTTTTTATTTTAACAGATAATTAATGATCTGAACATTTTCTCATGACAGATAGGAAGTATCTATTGTTAAATAAGAAACACGTATTTTGGAATATTTTTTGTTGTTGTAGTAAGTGGATATAATTGTGAATATAATACCAAGGAAATATATAGTTAGTTAGATAGATACCATTACTTTTCACAAAGATAATTTTGCAGCAAAAGTTAAAAGACAGTATGACAAAAAGATTTGAAATCAGGATATATACGGAGAAGCATTTAAAACCAAAATTCAAGACTCCCCAAATTCCAAATATGCAATCCAAATTCAACCCAGTTTTTTAAAAAGTTATAATCTGTCATAATCCATATTTTTTTTTTAAAAAAAAACAGATTTGGAAATAAAAAGCATGGATTAAGAAATAAATGTATTTATATTTCATGGAATTGGTTGCATATTCATGCAATGATCAGTTTTAACTTTTTATCATTTTATTTAATTTTACTGAATTATAATAATTATATCATTTTAAAGATTCTAAATTTCTAATGATCTCTTAAGCAATAAAGTAAAAATGCCAAATAAAATCAGAAAGGGAACCATCTTAAATCATTATTATGTGTATATCCACATTCAATTTAACATAATGAGTTAGCAGATTTGCTAATTTTTATATACATATCCAGGACAGCAAATTAAAATGGTCATTTTGAATTGATTGACTGATCTACTAAAGTAGGGGCAGGGATGATAAAATGTTTATTAACAGTTATTTGGTTCATTAAGTTGAAAATAATACTAGATTTTTTAGATTATATATAATAAAACAATTCTAGAACTACATTTGGTTATTTCCATAACCATTCCCCTCAGTGGCATTCTACCTAGCTTATACCTAAATCATATTTAAGACATAATCCTTCCAGCACATTTTTCACATACTCCTCATCTCATCTACATGTGCTATATTGATAGTGTTTTTTTTAGCTGGACTGACTCCTCAATCCACACTATCAAATCAAATCTCCAGTTACACTTGGCCTTATGCTTAACCATCAAATGGGAATATCTTACTTCAAAGTCTGAAGTACTTAGACATTTTCCTGCATAAAAACACACACCATCTAAAATACTCAATGAACATCAAAATTCTTGAAGTTCATGAATTCACACATCCTAGGTCAACATCCCTTCAGTCTCATAAATTCATCAATCTATCCTTTTTTTTTATATTGCAATCACCTAGTATGCAAACATGACTCATCTCGCAAAGCAAGTATAGAGACATATTTAAAAGAATTAACTTCCACTGGATTTAAATACAACCAATTAACAAGAAAAATCTAACAATTCTATCGCAAATTAAACTTACATTCTCCTAAGGATGGTAGACCTTGGTTCCTTCTCCCATGTATTCCCACACTAACAAAAATGTTGAATAATTTTTTTCCCAACATTTTAATCAAGTTTCCAATATCCTCTCAACAAATAGACTAATTAATAATTCCAAAAATAGACTTGAATCTGAACTGACTCCTAACACTATATATAGAGATAAATGTCCCCAGACTGTATGCAAAGGAACATACTATGGAGAATCTTGAGAATCCATATCCGCTCACATTTTTATAATCTCAATACTTATATAAAAGGGTAGATGACAAGCCAGAATATAACTCTATCTCTTTTGAACATTAGAAATTAATAGGACATATATTTGAACCTAGGTCTGCTGTAATATAATACATAGAAAGAAATGGTGCAAAATGTAAAATTAGGGAAGCATAGTGTATGGCTAACAACACCAACCTTATAAACCATAAAGAATCATGCTTCTCCCTTTGCAAAAAATGGACCCTCTAAACCATACATAAATTTGAATACAATTCTCCTATATATATATTCCACCATTTTCCTATTTTGATTCTGCTATGAATATAAGAATACAATAAACCCTCCTAAGCACTAAGCCATCGTATTTTTGCTCTGCTTAGCTTCTCTATTGCTTCTTACCAGCACACTTAACATATGTATCAGTGTTAATATTTTGTTGTTTTATTACTATTACATTAAATTAATCTATAATAGATATTTGATTTGATGTAGATCAAATATGCATAATGTTAAAGTGAAAATAATGTAAATAATTACAACTGATCAAATTTAGCTAACGAACCAATAAATTATGGCAAATGTTATTAATATAATTTTGTTAGCTAGTTAGTTATATTTATTCAGGTGTAATTACACATATATAAATCAAAACACAACAGAACACTTAATAAACCAATAGAATATCGACCAATTAACTATTGGTAAGTTATGATTTGTTATAATCTACCGGAAGCTTAAGTTATTTTTTGTTCAGTTACATATATATATAAATCAGCCAACACTTACACAATCCCAATATCAATAACAAACAACAATCTCAACCCGTTTTCAATCCAACCTCCTTTAACAATATATATATATATAATCAAAATTACTGCAAATTGACAAGTCAACCAGAGTAGTAAAAAATAAACTGTAAAACGCAACCAATAATTTTACTGCTACAAGTAGTTCTTTACATCTGAAGTCTGCTTGTAGCAGTGAAACCCTTGAGTGTTTTTAGAGTTTAATTTTTGGCTAATCCGGTTGAGTTGGGAATTTGGAGTAATTTTGATTATTTATTGACTAGTTTAGTTCTATGCTTTTAATGTTTATATATATCATTATAATGAATTTGAACTCAGACTTTCAAGCTCTCTCTTGTCATTCATTCCATCATTATATAACCAATACACATGGTTACATTTATGCGAAAAAGATAAATGATCTCCAATATAAATATTTCGTGCTGAATCAGCGCTCATCGACTGGTCAATGTGTATCGATTGTATAAGATGAAGGGACGAAGCAAGAAAGTCTGAGTTCAAATCCGCTATAATTATATATATATAGCATTCGAGGTTAAGACTCACAACACTGAACAATATTTTAAAATACTCTTCTAATATAGTCACAACAAATAAACGTGCCAACATCATGTCCAAAGATCTAACTTGAAATAGAGAAAAAAAATACTTTAAGATTACGAAAAAGACAACAGGTAGCCAATCTATTAATCAATATTGGTCAGTAAATAAATACTTAGATATTCATATATGACTGTAAAACAAGAATAAAAAGCACCCAAACTTTTATAACACGGCAGTCGCAATCGGCAAAGCTGGTGTAATGCCTTCTTCAGAGCTGACAGAGAGACATTTATCTTGTAGTAGACTAATTTAAAACGTTTCTTTATTCCACTTACCTATATAAGTATGTAGTATAAAATATATTATATACTGAAAATCAAAATGTACATAATATATAAATTTGCTGATTAATTTGATATAAATTATTTATATATAAAACAATTAGCAATGTTAATTTCATAGATGAGGGACGAAATAAATACAGATATATGTATTTGATTTAATTCTTAGCTGCCCCGATTAAAAATTCTGGTTTGGCCAGTCATGAGAAGCCAGAAGAATACTCTTGTTCGCTTGGTTGAGTTAGTTTGATGGCTTTTAAATGAAAAAAGGTTTGGCTCTGTCGTTTGTCCGCAAGGGAACAGGTTGATCCCCTTTTTAACAACATTCTTTTAGATTTTTCTAAAATAAAACGAAACTTGATAATTGCTAAGTACAGATTCATTTACTTATGTACATTTATTTAATAGTAGAGCAACGAAAAAAATAAAATCAATTGCAGAGTACGCATTTTCAAAATAAATGTCATGTAAATGGCCAATTTACATATGTAAGCACTTAGATGCACACACAAAAATATAAAGATACACACTGTTGCATATATGTATATAGTATTTATCTCAAAATATAGATAACTATCGAGTTTTTTTGCAAGGGATGAGTTATTTGTAGAAAATTGACTAATATACTTTATTTATATTCGTGTTGGCGTTAAGTTATGATTGTCTCAAGATATGACGGTTTGTGATTATAATGAAGATCTACCTGAAGATGTTATATAATCTCACAAAACTTTGTTGATAAATATCCGATGATGATTATAGGAGTTAGTAATGCATATCTACTTTATGTTAAGTTGAAACTAATTGAGGTATTAGTATATATATCTATTATTAATAATACAGTACATATATGTAATTGACGACTATAATAAACAAATACTGTATATGTATGAACTCTATTGTTAAGAATTACAATTTTCAATCTTCTTACGTAAAAAAAGAAAAAAAAAACATTGCCGAATTAGTTATATTTAATTTTAAAAAACATACATTATATGATAATATTATATTTAATTCGATCATACATCTGGATTACTCGCATCTTGAACATGTTTATGTATTATTAATCAGAGCTAATTATGTGTATTGCTTATTTAAAAATGCGAAATATCAAATAAGTCGCTCCAAACAGATTTTCAATGAAAAAGATGGCTGAAGAGTTGTGGATTGGAGTAGTTTGAAGTCTGACTATTAAAGTATGAAGATTGGCTATCTTAATATAAATCTGATTACTGATTGTATATATGTGTGGAGATAGTAATCTGGACCAACTGATGATTGCTGGTTTAGCATGAAATACGGATATTGGTGATTATTCATCTTTTCAACATGTGTGTGATCAGATCAGCAATATGAGATCGCATGGAGAGTTGAGGGTCGTGTGAAAGTCTGAATTCAAATCCCTTATGTATTACATTATATGTGCAGGTGTGTGTACGCCTGTACAGTGCATTAAATTATACAAGCTTTATGTATTTTTATTAGTTATTTGTCATATTCTGACATGTTTGTATGCCAGATATACGACTATACATTTGACAGTATTATATTATATGTGGTAGATTTTTAATGGAAATAATTAGTTTATTTTTTGTACAAATGTCTATGCTTCATAATTAGTGAATAAGTTATAAAACTGTATTAGTAATGTAAGTGATTACTTTAATGTAATACTAAAAATAATTTTATTATCATTTTATACTATTTTTCTTTAGACTCCAATGATAATGCTTTCTTAATACAATTATTAAAATAATTATTTAGTAAATGTTAAAATATTTAACAGCAGTCCAGGTTTGTTTTATAATAAAAAAAACTTATTTTAAAGCTAAGCGCTTTCAAATACTGAAAAGTATCATAAATATAATCTGCTCTTAAATGTTTCATTTTCTAAATAATTACAGTTAGTGCCAAAAAGCAGGTTATAAACTTTTACGGAATTATTAAAATAATAATTTTATACTTTTATTACTGTAGTTATTTTATACATTTATATATTAGTAATTTGAATATTGTAAAGTTTATTATATTTTATCTGATTTTAGTATTTTTTTGGAATATCTACCATGCCACATATATAACGTATATACTTTGTTATATAAAACTTGATTTAGAACCCTCTTTAACTAGCACTTTTATGTGAAGCACAATTTGGAATGTGCTATTTTGCTTGTCCTGGTTATTAGATTGTTACCAAGTATAATTTTTCATATTTATTAAATCCTAAAGGTAAATTGAATGGTAAACATTTTGTTATAATAATTTATTTAAAATTATTTTAGGATTTTTTATAATGAATTTTTAAAAAAAATCAGAAGTATATAAAGTTAATAATAATAATAATAATAATAATAATAATAATAACAACAATAATAATAATAATGATGATGCTGATGATGATGATGATAATGATAATGATGATGATGATAATAAAAAAACCCAATTTTGCAGTTATTCACAACATTTGTCATTCTAGTGTGCAAAAAAGGCATTTAAAATCATTCTTGTAAAGACAACATTACATTGAAAGATAAAAATGCTACTCATGGTTCTTCAAAACATATATGAAATGTGAAAGTTTAGACAAAATATATTTTTCATTGTGTAGGATAACAACTTAGAATCAAAAAAAAAATCACTTCATTTTGTAAGAAGACACAACTGAAGCAGAAAAATGAATTCACAAAATTAATTAATAAATTATATTTATATGTTGGACTATTTCCATCATCTAATATGAGTATTGAATGCTTTAGAAAAATTTAACTTCATTTAATAATTCCAAATACATTCAACTGTTAGTAATAGCACAAAGGCTAGTATATGCACAACATTTTGAGAGGTATTATTCTACCCTCTTCTTCAAGTGTTGCTGGCCTGACCAGTGACTGTACTAGCATGGAAATTGAACCTGAACCACTAGATTCTTTGAGTATTGAATTTTAAGGTAACACTCTAACCAACTAAGCCATCTTGTCAAAGGCATGACTCAGTTGGTTCAAAGTCCTCTAAGGAATGATGCAATGTCATATCAGTGGAGTTAAAAGATTTTCATTTTGCTGTATTTTTGATTATGCTGACATCTTTAGAATTTTTTTGGAATTAAAATATTAGAATAAAATATACTGCATTTTAAAGATCAGAAAAAAAGAAAATTAGTAAAGTCTCTTAATTTACAGGCATACTTGTAAATTAAATTTCTTGATTTCTCATATGAGGAACTCCTTCCTGGAAGAGAGATCCCCTTGTTTGATTAAGATAACAGCATTAAAAGACAAAGTGTAGGAATAAAAAATAATAAATAAAAATTTTGCAAATGTGAAAAAAAACTCTAAAAGTAATAAAGATTAAAATAATTAACTCATATTCACATATTAGTTTTATATCCATTGCTAAAAAAATAATTATGACACTATTTTCTAATAAAAACACAATTTGTTCTGAAAATAATATTAACTGTCACAGATAAGTACTGTGGTATTAGAGCTGTGACATGAAGAATTATAATCGTTTAATTATTAAATTAATTAGGTTATTAAATCAAAAACATATTTTAAAATCTACATGAAAAAATAACAATTTAGCAAAAAAAAAAATACGAAAAGCATTAATGTGAAGATTAGTTAAAATGCAAGTTTAAATCAAATTGAGTGTGTGTTTTCATGTGCATATTCTGCATAATCGATTTTAATACATTGTACAGGCTTGCACCTGCATTTATATATGTAATACATATGGGATTCGAACTCAGACTTTCACACGACCTACATCTCTCAGTGTCATCTTATACTGCCAACTCACCTGATCACATACATGTTGAAAAGATAAATAATCACCAATACTGGTATTTTGTGCTAAACCAGCACTCATCAGTTGGTTCAGATTACCATCTCCACACATATATACAATTAGCACTCAGCTTTATATTAAGATAACCAATCTTCATACTTTAATGAGTGCTGGTTTAGCACAAAATACATGTAATTGGTGATTATTTATCTTTTCAACATCTGTATGTTCAGGTGAGTCAGCAATATAAAATGGTACTGAGAGTTGTAGGTCATGTAAAAGTCTGAATTTGAATCTGATATTAATATAAATGAGTGTAATGTACATGTTTAAAATAGATTATGAGAATATGACATGCAAACACACTATGATTAAACTAATAACTATTATAAGTTGATTTTTTGTAAATTGTTAATGAGATTTTAAAATATGTTTTTGATTTAATAACCTAATTAATTTAATGCTTAAATGATTATAATTCTTCATGTCGCAGCTCTAATACCACAGTACCTAATATTGTCATACATATTAACATTTGTCAATAATTAAGAATAACTATTTAAGGCTGCTTCCATTACAATAACTGATTGAAAACTGATGTTGGTTATTCAAGGAATAGCCCATTACAATATAAGAAATACTAAAATGCCAAGGAACAAATTTCTAATGAATGTTATCATTCTTGATTATCCAGAGTCTTATCTTATCATAGAATATTCAAGGAATAGTTCATTGCATAAGAATATTAAAATACCAGGAAACTTTCACAATAGAGCAAACACTTTCAAAAGAAAATGAAATTTTTTAAAAAGGGAGACAATATGCAAAGATTTGGGGAAAATCTTCAGAATGCTATATTTACTAGTAAAGAAAATGTCTACTCCTATAAAACAACTTTTTATTATTATTCCAATACACCAACTAACCTTAAAAATAGAATTAATGCCAAACTTTTAAATGCATTCGTTCACTTAAAATATAATTCAAATTTGCAAATATTTATTGTCTGTGTAAGAAAGTGGTTTCTTTTATCTTTATAACGTAAGGCTAAGTGCACTTTTGGTGAAGTTCACCGTAATCATAGTATTCCTAAAATATTATAAATAATAAATAACTCAGATTATATCTAATGGAACAGAAAATAAGTGATGCTTCCAATGATGTAACTCATTAGAAGCTTCAGTTACTTTCTGCTCAATTATATTTACAATTTATCTTGTTTGTTTTAATTATTATAAATGCAGTTGAACATACATATATTATCCATTTCTAATAGGCAAAACTCTCTCCATACAGTAGTGCCACTCTAAGCAAGACAGAGTAATCAATGGATGCTAGAAGGCTTGTGCATAAAATCCCTATCTAGTGGCTACTCATCCAATATCCCCAAACTAGTTTCTGGCTTATGGCCTTCATCAGTGAGGAGCCTTGGATCTGAGAGCACTGCACCTAGATCTTAGGATCTAATGTAACCCTCCAGCAGCCACCTTTTAACTCTATATAAATACTAAACTATGAGAATAAAATTGAAAACCCATATATTTTCAATCTAAGCTCAATAGCTCAAATAGTCATATGGGTCTGAACTCAGTTCAGCACCCATACATTTTGATGTCTTTGGCTCTGTGTGCCATTTTGATGTATTATCTCTTATAAGCCAATGAATCATAATTAGTTATCCAATATAAAAATAATAGAATAACCAGTTATTAAAAGAAATTTGATTATTTAACATCCCTAAATATAGTGAAGACAATGCTCTGCATAGTGATAAAGTGGCCGAATCTGGAATTCCACATCATGGGTGTATCACAGACCTTTCACTTCTAACCCTCGATTTTTTTATGAGGACAATAAAGCATCCTTTATTTATGTTATAATAAAAAGCAATAAAATCAACTAAATAAAAAAAAAATTCAGGAGTTAAAATGGAAACTACATTAACAAAACTAAAAATTAAGCTGATCAAAAACGCCATTTAACTCAATCTATTAAAACTGATATTAATTAAGTAAGATCTGATAAAAATAAGGTAGTCATAAAAATGAGATTATCAGATTAAAAACTATGGTCATTAATTTAAGCTAGTTGTTAAATTCTAGACATAATTTAATAATATGAAAAATCAGCAGTTTTTGAAAATGAAGATAGTCTGATAAAAAATTAGAAATATTTTTTGCTAGAACTTTTTAATTATTATGTCATCGCATTTACATTATTAAAAATATTTACCATTTTAAAATCCGAACTATTCAAATAAAGCACTTTCAAACTAAATGTTATACTGCGCAAACATTTATACAGAGATAAATTGATTTTATTAACTTTATGAAGTTAAATTTAACAATATTGCATAATGACTTTTGTAAAATCTGCTTTTAGTAATAAGTTTGATTTAATTTAGACAGCCATTTTCAAATACGTTTATGTGTTAATTAATATGGAGTTATTATTTTCCAAAAATCGAAGAGGAGTAATTTATTAAAATGACAAAATTATATATATATATAATAGTTTTCAACTAAGTTTAATTCAATTATTTATAGGACTATTTCCATCATCTAATACTAAAAATTAAATTATAAAAATTTTCTAAAGACATTCTTCAGACAAAAATTAAGTATAATCCAGGTTCTTCAATTCATAACTTCTTTTCTCCACTTTATTCTAACAAATATCATTATCTCAATCATCTATCTCACTTATGGTCACTTTCTCGATCTTTTACAATTTCTTGATATCACCTTTAAGACTTCAATTGTCTATCTATTTTCACTTTTTTTAGTCATATAATTCCGCTGTGCTCTATCTTTATTTGAATCCTTCCCATGTTTATTTTGAATTTATATTTTTCTAAAAAGAAAAAAATCACAATATATAGATTTTTTTTCTATAAGTCTACTTTTTCTTTTATTTTTCTTTCATATCTAAATTTATTCACAACACTTCCAATTTTAAATTGTTTTTTATTTTTGCATTAAAATCTTCTATGATTGTTTTAAAACGTTTTTTGGTATGATAAAAATAACTTTATCCATCTAAAAAAACTCTCACTACTTCTTATTCAGAATGAAAATCTATTTACACATAAACGTGCTTTATCTTAATTTGGTATCTTACATTAAGTTGAATAACTAACTTAACCAATAATGAGCTGTGTTAATTGCTCTAACAAGCTTTATTGATAAATGCTACAAAAGATAGCACTTAAAAATCTCTCTATCTAGAAATCATCCCCAATTCACAGGCTACTGGTTTCATGCTTTGACACTTCTCAGTGAGCTTCTAGAGTAGTTTGAGACACTAGATTTAAAAATAGCAACTTAATTAAAGCCAGCCTTGATCTAAAAGTTACCTATTAAGTAGAAAAAATGAAATTTTTATCCTAGCACCTCACTGAAAAGTGCCAAAGCATGAAACTATTGGTTTGCAGATTTGGGGAGGGTTTCTAGATAGAGATTTTTAAGTGCTTTCTTTTTGTAGTATTTATCAATAAAGCTTGTTAGCACAGCTCATTATTTTTATTTACAAGCTTAAAAAATTGGGTCATGTGATAGATGACTGTTTTTTGTTGACTAACCTAAACACTCTTGTTGACACAAATATTCACCATATAGTTTTTATTTATTTTTTTATTTATAATGAATTACATCCATTTGTGTTTCAACACTAGTACTTTATAATTAAGTACATATTCATGTTTTAAACTAATTGCCTCTTAATCTTTTCTTCTAACTTAATAAAGACGGACAATATTTTATTTAATAGTAGATAGTTTTTCCAATTCATTCAATTTTCCTTCCATTCAAAATGAACTACTGTTTTAAGATGCTAAATAAAATGTCACCATTGACCATCAATCTTGGTCATGATCAGAATTTTCTTAATACATATACACTTTTTAAATCAATTAACTCTTCACTTTTTCTTCTAATCTCCTTAAAATTGATCATGTCTCATTTAATTAATTTTCTTTAATTATTTGTCCAAATAGCTCTATTTTTTTCTCTTGAAATGTAAATAACCCAATCTTTTAAACTTCTTCTGCCTTTGGTTCTTAATGACTGCCCTGGCTGATAATTTTACGGCATCCAGGGTATGAGAGTCATAATTTATTTTTCTGAAATAATTAATAAAAAATGACCATTTGCACATACATTTATTCATCCTAGCATTAAAATCTCAGTTAAGAGTTAACAGGCATTTCAGAAGATAATCTGTGACATTTCTTAGTTTTAAATAAAGAGATAAAAGCTATTCAACTTACCATAATGGCTATGTGTTATTAAACAGTTTATTCACTGAGAAATAACAAAAATAAATATTATGCTCTATAAGATAAAAAATAGACATAAAGATGTGTTGCTTAGTCTTGCATCGGTGGTCGAGAGGTCAGCGCGACTGCCTTGCACTTGCAGGCAGTTGCCCGGGTTGCGGGTTCGCGTCCCGGCCGATGCTATGACACTTAAAAAAATGATATTGCCAAAAAGATACCAAACATGTTTCTTGCTAGAATCTTTTATTAATAAAGAATAATATCACTTGTTCAAATGCCCAGTATTTCAAGTTAATTGACCATATAATGATTTCTACATCATAAGATTTAAAATTCAAGCGAATTTCTTAACTATATAAATCTTATATCGATTATATGCTAATTTCAAGAGATAATATGTACCAAAATAAAGTTTTACATGCTTAATTTAGCTTACATTTAATATTTGCGCAAAACAAAATTATCCATTCAGCATTACTTCACTTTAAAGCTGACTGTGTAAACATAAAGAATTAATAAACATCATTTGATAGCGACTTTTAAATATAAGACCATTTTTTAAATTTTTTTTTCAGATTTTTTATTTATTAGTTTACATATATATATATAAACATTGACCGTTACATGATTGTTGTTGAGATATACATAGTGAGAGAAAAGGGGACTATAATATTACATTTAAAAAATTAAACGAAAAAAAAAAGATAATTGTCTTCTATGACGATAAAGACGATCTTCCTAGCTGTCAAAAAACTAGAGCCAGATTTAGGAGCGTCACGTGAGAGATTGTAGAGATCAGATATGTTCATCAGTGTGTGAACAGGTAGAATTGATCTCAGTCGGCGTTAACAGTTAGTCTCTCCTCTTAATGAGGCACACGGATTTTTTTACGAACTGCACTGGATTACATGATGATGAATCCAGAACCAGGCGACATCTAAGAAGCCAAATAGAATGATTTACGAAGATAATTCTCCTGATGTCTAGAAATTTACCCATTGCAATACAACTGGTCATGTCAAATAGCTGGGGCCAGTTAAGCTTAAAAGTCTTTAATAAATTTAATCTCGCATCATTTAATCCTCTACAATCATTCAAAAC
The DNA here is from genome assembly GCA_028023455.1 of Epiperipatus broadwayi. Taxonomy (NCBI): domain Eukaryota; kingdom Metazoa; phylum Onychophora; class Udeonychophora; order Euonychophora; family Peripatidae; genus Epiperipatus; species Epiperipatus broadwayi. The sequence goes on from JAQFVV010012527.1 coordinate 2,907,770, forward strand.
ATGAGGGATTTTTTTACCAATTGGAGTGTATCAGCAAGACTTCTCACTGGATTCTAAATAAAAATATATTTTTTGGATTCGAAGCTCTGTTTTTCTACTTTTAAACTGAACATGATTTAATGATTGTAAAAATTGTAATTATTAAAATTCAATATCTGAAATATATCACATAAAAATTAATCAAGATATTATTTTACTAAATTTTAATCAGATACATTCTTTTTCTTCTTTATTTTTTAATTTTAATTTTTAATTTAAAGCCTAAAATGCAAATCCTTTTTTTTTTATTTTTAAAAAAGCTAACCTATTTTATTTTAGTTTTGAATAAATAATAATTGTGCCCTGAATGTTCTGCAAGGATTAATGACCCAATTGCTTATTTAAAAATTATACATTTAAATTTTATTTTGACCACAACAACCCATATTTAAATAATATTACAAAATGTTTTTTTTTGTTTTCGTAAACTTCTTTTAATATTTGTCGAAGTATGTGCCAGTTTTTAACGATTAAATTTATTTGCAGTAGGATAGATATATTTGCATATTTTATCCTAATTAAAATCTAATAAGCAAACAGTTTAAACTTTGTGGCTAATTGTTCTAAAGTGCAATATATATAAAATGCGCTAACACGCACAAGCACTTAAAGCTGAAGATAAATAAAGAAATATATATATATTTATTTTATTTTAATATATATATTTAATTAAGTGGCTAAGCGCTTTCAAGAGTCAGAACCCTCATATTCATAGCCATTTTGTAAATAGACAAGAAATTCTTGAATTGTCATCAGCTTTGTGTATTGCACTTTAAAATCTAATAATAATTATGAAAAATACATGAAATACGTTTATATTAAATTCATTAAGAATTTTTTAGCTACTTTTGTTAGTTTTTAAAGTCATTTTGAAACACAAATTAATCATCATCATCATTTTTATCATCATCATCATCATCATCATCATCATCATTATTATTATTACTATTATTTATAAAGTATGTGCTAAACATATAGCTTTTGCTCTTTTGCATATTTTTAATTGCTTTTTAATAAATGGTATTTTCCCTATATTTCTTAAAATAGCTAAACTGTACTTATTTTTAAAAAAATGATCTACAAATTCATTAAGTGACTATCAGTCTATTTTAATTCTATCATTGTTGGCTGAGTATTTGAAAGATGGTTATATAATAAGATTATCTTTGATGTCAATAAGGTTTTAGCATCAGGGCAACATGGCTTTTTACGTAATAGGTCCATTGAAACAAGTCTGCTAATTATTTTTGATCACATTTTCAATTCACTTAAGAATTAATCTAGAATTGGATATTATTTATTTTGATATGTCTGTAGCTTTTGATAATGCTAATCATTCTTTGAATGCTTTGAAGATTAGGTTTTTCAAATTATTAATTAATCTCATTTGACTCTTTCTTTAAAGATAAGATGTTTTGTGTAAAGTTTAACAATAAATGATCATTACCATATTGTTACTTCACTGGAGCGTTCCGTCAATGCAGTGTTCTTGCACCATTATTATTTAATGTATATATTGATGATCTAAAAATTACATTAAATTCTTATATATTCTACATTATGCAGATGATTGCAAAATTTTCAGGCATATCTGTTCTATTAATAACTATTTTTAACTTCAAAGCAATATAGATAATTTCCTAAAATTATGTGAAAATAATTGTGTAAGCATAAATATGGATATGTGCTCTATTGTTTTTTACTCTAGAAAATCTGAAATCTGAAGGTTTTCCTACTATATCTGTGATTCTAAAATCATAATAAATAATCATCCAAGAGATCTAGAAATAATATTTTTTAATAATGATTCTTTCCATCACCACTTTGATTTTATGGTGAATAAAGTTTTCAAAATTATAGAAACTATTTGTAGATATAGAAAAGCATGTAATAAATGCACGAATATGAAACTTATTATATCTTTGGTATTTTCCATCTTGGAACATGACTCTATTATATGGAATTCTTATACCAAGACAGATATCTTAAAGCATTTAATCTGCTTTTGACAAATTTTTAAAATTCTTCTAAATAAGGTTCAGTATATCTAATTAATGCTGAGATGAAAAGCAAGAGATCTTAAATTTTTTATGTAAAATTATTTCCCAGAATATTTCTGTATTTAACTTGTTTTCTAAGTTAAGAATCAATAAACAGCATAGTAAATAATTGATATAGATATATTAAGTGCTTGCTGACAAAGATAAAGTTTAACAATGAAGACTTTTAATTTAATATACTATGTATGCATGCTTTCAATATCTTTGCATGGATAGCATAATCATAGCAATAAATGAGTGAAATTGTGGGTGAATGGTATGATTTAAATATCATGTAAATTGTATTCAAATTGTATGCAAATGTGCTCACATAGCACATTTGTTAGAGAGATGAAAGCATGATTCCTTTTTGGTATAGCATTATTATTATTGGCAATATGCTAGACTTTCTTTATATTACATTTAGCATCATTCTTATTTAGACATACAATGCTGGCTTATGTAGGTTTGAATGTATGACCAAGTTTGTTATTATGCTCTAGAAATGTGGATTTGTGGTCTGGATTGGCTTTGACCATTTTGAACAGGTATTGGTATTAAAAAAGTCTTGTTGTGAGGCTGGCACAGGATTCTCTGAAGTAAATGGTGCTGCAGTTGATTTGGATTTTATGAGATCTTGTACCCATTAGATTCACAATATTTTCGAACTTAAAATTTGTGAATCTGATATACTAAAATTCCACCCTATACTTCATTTATCCAGAACTTATAATAAAAATTTTTGTAATAAGATGTATTTTTCTAGATTTTAAATAATTTACTAAAGCCATCTTAAAAAATATTATCTGTAAATCCATTTGGAATATTCTCTTTTTATTTATTTGTTCATTTCATTGGCCTTTTTATTTCATTTTTTAATGCTAATTTATATTTGCATATATTAATTAACTCATTAAAATAAAATAATGAGCATGCTAATAGCTCTAAACAAGATTTATGGATAAATGACATAAGAGAAAGTATTTAAAATCTCTATCTAAAATTATCCCCAATTCCAAATTGGTTTTGAGTTATTTGCTCTCATCAGTGAGATGCTAGGATATTTAGACACTAGATCTAAAACACTTTATTGAAAAATGTTGACCTTGAATTGATATTTTAGATCTAATGTCTGAATATCCTATCACCTCACTGACAAGAGCCAACTACTCAAAACTGGTTTGGAGTGGGAATAAGTCTAGAGAGAGATTTTAAATACTTTCTCTTGTAGCATTTATTGATAAAACTTGTTTGGAGCTATGAGCATGTTCTTATTTTATTTTGTAATACCAGCTTATCAATTTAAGTCTCATAATGTATCACTTGATTTTATTTACTATTAATTAACTCATTATGCAATTTTAATTGGCTAAATGCTGTGGATATATATCTTAAATAAAGAATTAAATTAAATTATTATTATTCTCCTTCTTCTCCTTATTTCCTTCTTCTTTTTCTTTTCCTTTTTCATCTTCTTATTAGAATCCATCAAAATATCAACTTCTTTGAATTATGTACAAAATGGAACTTATTTATAAATTTTTTATATACTATATGAAAGCTGTTTATACTGTTTTATTAATGATATAATTGAAATTAATATCTTTCTATGAATAATAGTAAAGAAAATGATTTTATTCGCATAAATACATTAAAAAGTAAAAATTAAAATTTTTACCTATTACAAATAAAAATTGATACTATTAGATGGCAGTACCATAAAAGTACTAAATCCTATATCCTATATTGCTAAAATTATTTATAGATCTCTGCATTGTCATTGAGAGTCCATATGTATGTAAAGTATTAACTAGATTGAAAATTGGAAAGTGGATAAAATTTTATTCTGAGGCCTACATTCTTTTTCAAAAAATTGACATACTCACTAGGCCTCCAGAGGAAGCTTGGTTCTCTCTTGTGGGAATTCTACAGTCACTCATAGTACAACACACCAGAGATCTAAAGGGTCTACAACACTTTTTAATGAGCTGGAACAAATCTCTCACCAAATCAATGCATTCAACATCGACAATGAGCCATTAAAAAGGTTGCTTAACCTTAAGCATCAATATAAGACCAAACAATTGACCATTATGGGATACATAGCAATTAAAAGATCCAAAATATACCTACCTAAGCAGCATTGTTGGACTAGAGCATATTTTCACTGGGCATTAGGATACAAACCTAAACAATCCACTCTCTCAATATCATCATCAATGGTTCTAATTATACTGGAATTCATATGCTTCAGAAAATTGAATCTTCCTTTAAAGAAAGATTACAAAATTGTGAGCCCAGAGTTGATCTCTCTTGGAATGACATTTTTCCAATAGGTAGACATGGCACCACAGAGACTGACATAAAGAATCACTTAGCAGCCCTTCCTGACCATATACATCATGGTATACATGCCATACCTAAGTTTATGCTTCTCCATCTTAGCAACATTGTGATTCCGATTATAATGGGAATGATAAAACACCTCTCAACACAAAAAAGGGTAATTCCTAACCTTTACCCTATCACAATGGTGCTGTTCCTGAAGAAAAACAAGGGACCCCCATCAACAGCATTAGACTGATATCAATGCCTCCTATCATATTTAAAATCATAGGAGGAGTCATTAAAGAGAAAATAGAGTCCAAAATCATTCATAACATTTCAAAAAATGAATATGCTAAAAAGGGTTCATCAACCCTTACTGCCATGACAGAAGTTAAATTACTCCTCGACTATGACAGATTTAATAGACTATCAAAACCAATTGCAGTCCAGATTGACATAGCTGAGGCCTTTGACCCAGTGAATCCCAACATCCTGCTTTAACTTCTAGGGAAATACAACCTTCCTTCAGAGATCATACAAATACTAGATAACTTATTATATAACAGATTCATTCACCTCACACTTAACGGAACCTTAACAGATGGATTCACGCCTAAGCGCTGCATACCTCAAGGGTCTCTGCTTAGTGCATTGCTATATTCATGCTACATGGACCCTCTTTTAAAGTCTATAAAAGATTCCCTCCCTGGAATTCATATACCAAGAATCAAAAAAATCGATCACCTCCATTGCATATATGGATGATGTAATAATATTCCTTCCATCACATAAGTATCTCAAACCACTTTAGTTTGACAAATTTTCTAGCTCATCTCAACTACACATTAACAACAGCAAATCCTCTACATGGCAAATATTAAATGGAAAGAAAATCCATTCCAAATTTCTTGCTGAGCCCCCAAATTTCTTGGGTTTCCCTATATATAAATCTCAACTCGCCATGACCAAAAATATTCAGAATACCATCATTGAACAAGCTGACCACCTTACACAGGGGCTCTCGAATGTCTGTTTATCTCTGCAGGGCAAGATGGCTCTGTTAAATATGAAAGTAATGGCCAAGATCACCTATATCTCCCATTCATTACATCACCAAGACATTCATATCCAAAGTTTACAGGCTATGTGCATGACTGTTTTGGAAGTGTCATACTTCATCCATCAGCACAGCAAAAATGCAATTCCATAAAAAAACAGAAAAAGCACACACAGTAGTAGTCAACCTGCCACAAAAATATAATAGCATCCTTGCAACAGAACCAATAACTCCCACGATATGCCTCCTCCTGAGAAAGTCCTCTTGGATAGACCAAATACTCTCCCATCTTTACAAATTCAATGGCAACTCCTCCAAGTGCTTTCTTACTAAAATCTCCATATAAACTGCCCACTCATTAATGAACCCCCAACCTTCACAATTAAGACCGAGACTTGGAGTAACAAATCACAGGATTACTACACTATTCAAATTTCTTATTGATGGAGCCACAGTTTTTAGATTTTTTAATTAAAGCTAAATTGAATGCAATTCCAACAAACTATTTCCTTCATTACAGAAGATTTATAAAAAAACATAGATCCTTGCTGCCCTGTCTGTAATAGAGAGGAAGAAACCTTCGAGCATATGATTCTATCCTGTACAGGCTTGACTTCAGTAAGGCTTATAATAGCCCAAAATACCTCAATGGACTATAATAAGATGCTATCTATTAAAGATTGCATGAAAGACTGAAACTTCATTCACATAAGAATATCGACTTTTATTACATACTCACTGTGGATAATTATATGCAAAATAACCTTCAAAATCCCACTGCCGAATGCAAAGGCAATATTCATCAGTATTTTAAAGAAGACTAAAAAAAGATGAAATTCTATCAACAAAATTACTTTATGAGAACACTTGAAGTCTGTTCAAAATCCACAGCATCCCAACACCCCTATTATTATTCATGGAAGTAACTGATCCATTCTCTTCAAACCACATAGGAAATAGAAATTATTTTTTTAAGGCAGCTGATCTTCTTGAACAAGAAAATACCAAGAAACCAAGGTTCCAAATGGACTAACATAAAACTCTCAGAGCCTTTTCTAATAAAATTAATTTAGGTTAAAAAAAAACACTGGCCAACTATTGCCTTCTTCCTGTTTTCCATATGTAAATAACCATATTATCTTTTTTTACTCACAATATAAATATATATATGCAGAGTGACTCAAAAGAGTAAATGTAATAATTTTTTTATATTAATAATAAAATTCTTTTTGAAAGTAAATAAAAAACAATAGAAAAAGATATACAAAACAAATAAAAGAAAATATGGCAAAATAAAATGAAAACAATATAAATAAATATAGACAAGGTTCATTTTTTGGAGGTTAAATATTGTCATAGATAAAAATTCCATTTAGAAATTTATTTTCATATTTTGCAAAGGTCAAATATTAGCATTTACAATGTCTATTGTTTGAAAGCTTATATTTATAATATATAATGTAAAGATTATCAATATATGATATTAGGAAAAAAATTAATTGTAAAAATAAAACGTTTAAATATGGAGAAATATGAACAAAAGTCTCAGTAGAACCTATTCAAAATAGAAAGAAGAAATTTGTTTCTGAACAGGTCAAACTAAGTTTTTGGATGGTTTTAATATATATATATATATGGATATATTTTAAAGAAATTATAAAATTGTACATCAGAACATATTTTATGAGAATAAAAAAAAGAACTTAGGATGAGGATATGGATTGAGAAAAGGGTCGATACAATTCTATTCGATATGAATAAAAGATTTAGTTATAAAATAAATATATATATATTTTTTTTTTGTAAAAAAGGATAAAACATCATGCGTTTATAATTTTTTGGTTTTTCACTTTTATTCATTTTTCTCTATTGTTTTTATCAAAAGGTGACTTTTTTAAAAATTGAATTGTTAAAATTATTATGTTTTATATTATTTTCAATCGACACACTGCAGAATGAAGGTCTCTCGAAGGTCAGTCCATCTTTTCCGATCTCTAGCCTCTTTTTTTCACATTATCCCAGCGCACTTTCTATTTCGTCCATCCATCTCACATGTGGTCTTTTTTTAGGTCTTTTACGATCTCTTGAAATCAAGTTTAAGATTTCAACTGTCCATTTATTTTCATTTTATTTAGGTCTGTCAATTTATTATCATTCTTTTTAGCAATAGGAGATGTTTTATATATAAATTGTATAATTAAAGTAAAAAAAAACAAAACAACAATTAAATAAGACAAATTAAAAAGTCAATGAAAAAAAAAATAGCCTAAAGGAAAAACTGATTGCCTAATAGAGGAATGATTTTGATTTGGACTAATGTATTTATCAAATAGTTCATATTTAACCAGCAGTGCATATGATTTATAGTGAAAAGGATTTTGCAGGTCAACTGTGTCAAAAGTTTTACGATGGTTGATTTAATAAAATGTTAGATCTGTTCGCTCTAATAAACAAAAATGCACAAAACTATTCTAAGAAAACGATAGACTTTCTAATAATGACTTATAACTAAGCTTTTAATATTGTATTTATATTTTTCAATTTATTTTTTTAAAATTTGTATGCAATATTTTTCCATATCCACAATTGGCGGACAGAGGGGTGGGGGGTTAGGTAAATAAATATAAAAAAATTAAAAAATTAATACGAAATATTTTTTATTTATTTTCATGTTTGCTCACACTGCCCATCTACACACACACACACACACACACACACACACAATACTTTTATAATAAATATTTTTAACATGTATATACATATGTACTCATAGTAATATACATATTATTGTTACTGTATGTGTACTTTACGTACTTTTTATTTATTTATTATGTTTCTATTTTTTTACACATAGATCATTCTCAGATTTCTTTTGACCTGTATTGAATATATGTAGTTTATCAATTTAATTAATAAAATAAAATACTGCAAATATTAAAATACAAACTATAAACATCAGAAATTTCAGTGATTTAATAACAGAATATAACATTAATTACCCCTTAAACAAAAATAAATCCCTGGTTTTCATAAAGTATAAGAGAAGCAGAAGTTTTTTAAAATAAATTATTAATAAAAATAATCTACACACACATATATATATATATATATACCATTAACATTAGTCAACACTTAGACAATTCCAATAACAATAACAATCAACAATGTCAACCCGTTGTCAAGGCAATCTCCTTTTAATAATAAAGGTGGAATACCACCGTTATTTATGGTGTAATATATTTATATAATCCCTAAAGATTCCAACTTCATCACAGTGATTGAAATTTTGATACAAAGAAGTTTAGATAAATTTCCTTAAACAGGTAAATGTATCCTGTCTGAATAGAGACTAATAAATGATCAGTTTTTAAATCGCACCCAAAGTATATTACTTAAATAATAAGTATTATAATGCTCAAGGCTAAATATATATGTATATATAATACATTACCTATGGGTTGGAACTAATTATCATACATTGAAAATGTATTTGAACTAACAATTTAAGCTGGTATTGATCCACAATTGCTGTAATATGGTTTTATAACATAAAGGCTACAAAGCAGTTTCTGATACTCATCGTGAGAAAAGTGATATTTTGTAATATAATTAAGACTCTAAATTTGATTTCTTTTATTGAAAGCATTCATTATAACAATGTTATAATATTTATATAAAAAATGAAAATTAATAACGATAGATTACAAAAAATAAAGAAATACAATTTCTTATGTTTATACTACAGCTCTATAAGATACTATTAAATTCTCCAAAAAGTACATAAAACATATACTATGTGAGCAAAAATTCATACTAATTTGATTTTTGCAATATACTGCTGCTACTAGAAAGGTACTAAAATGGACCACAATATAATTTATAAAATTTTATACATTCAAGGCAGATGAATATTTGAAGTAGGATCACATCCTAGTTGTAGCTGTTGATAGTTATATATTACATCAAAGTATTATGAATACTGTTAAAAGTTTTTTTATTACTGTAAGTATAGTGCAAGACATTTCATTTTTCAGACACACTTTTTCCAAGCTTAGTTGCCATAGTGTATTTTAATAGGTAATAATTTATAATCATACAAAATATATATCAAGAGAGTTCTTAATTAATTCATGCTTAACAAAACTTAACTTTTAAAATTTCTTTAGTGCTTTACTTGAGCAGACCTGGATAAAGTGTGCATACATCAAGATTAGAACAATAAAAAAATCACAAAGCTTATATAGATTTATGATTAATCAAAATAATTAATCATATTATTATATTGATTAATAAATGAAAGTGTTATATCAAGAGGTGTTATTTTTTAATTTTATAACTAATTAATCATGAAAAATATTTTAGTAAAAAGTAAAATGAGGATTGTAGATGGTTAAATGTGTTAAGAAGCAAGATAATATTTCTGTAGTCTAATTTTCACCACACCATGCTCACAGAACATAGGGTCTGGTTTCTATATGTTTTAACACTTTGTGGAGATGTATAAGCATAACATATGACCATAGACACATGAAAAAAATGTATTATACCCAAGATGCACATTTAATGCTAAATCAGAATTTATCAGTTGACCCAGTTCAGAATGACTTATGCATATCTCTATCATTATATATATATATATATATATATATATATATATATATATATATATATATATATATATATATATATATATATATATATATATATATATATATATCTCAACCGTTATCAATCCACTGCAGGATGAAGGTCTCTCCAAGTTCAATCCATCTTCTCCAATCTTTAGCTTTTCTTCTCCACATCACTCCTGCACACTTTCTCATTTCATCCATCCATCTCACATGTGGTCTCTTTCTGGATTTTTTACAATCTCTTGGAATCCAGTTTAAAATTTCAATTGTCCATCTATTATCATCTCTTCTAGCAATATGTCCAGCCCAACTCCACTTCAATCTTATAATTTTTTCAATGAGGTCAGTAACACCTGTTTGTTCTCTTACCCATATATTGCATTTTTGATCTCTTCTTGTTACTCCCAACACACATATCTCCATGATTCTTTGAGTGATCTGAAGTCTCTATATTTCTCTTCTATTAAGTGTCTAAGTCTCAGATCCATAAGTAAGAACTGGTAAAACACATCTGTTAAAAACCTTCTTTTTCAAACATATAGGCATATTTCCTTTTAGTATCAAGTTATTTCTATCAAAAGCACTCCAACAAAATTTAATTTTATGATTAATTTCCTCCATTATGTTTCCATCTGTATTAATAATCTGACCAAGGTATTTACATATATAACCAATTACTACAGTTTAATTAATAAATGTCAAACTTACTGACATTACAACTTTCACACAAATCACTTAATGAAAGTATATTAATATTTTTAGTAGTCATTTATTAGACTAGATATTATCCACTTAATGAATAATATACTACAGAAATTACACTACAGAAATATTATTCATTAAATGAATGAGCTCTAGTCTAATGAATAACTAATAGAAATTATTAATAAGAATAAAAGATTTTTTTGTATTTCATTTAATAATTAGATATAAAAAAGTCTTGCATTGGTGGTTGAAAGGTCAGTGTGACTGCCTTGCACTTGCAGGCAGTTGCCCAGGTTGCGAGTTCGCATCCTGGCTGATGCTATGACACTTAAAAAAAAGAATTAAAGAATGCTTTGTTCAAAAAGCAATATATTAGAAAGAGATGGTCACAACAATGATCAAATAAGTAAGAAAAAGGCAGAAGACTTTAAAGAAGTGGATTTAGATAAAAGCAACCAAAAAAAGTAAAATTAGCAAGGTTGAAAAATAAGCGAATGTATATTTATATTGAAAAAATTGCAAAAAGAATTGGGATAGAGCATTTTTATGAGGCAGAATAAAAAGTAACTACAAAAATAAAAGGAAAAAAGGTAAAAAAAACATTTCTCAGCAGTTCATAAGAAATTTGAGCACTAGAAGCAGTAATATTAGAATCAATCCTAGGATTCGACATTCTAGAATCTGAAACTCTATCATTGCATTAACCGGTATAATAAAAAATATAAATATTTAAATGACTTTATTGCTTAAAAGTTCATAAGAAGTTCAAATACCAGGAATACCTGAACTGGAATTGATCCTAGGACTCCATGTTCCACGGCCTGACACTCCATCACTGTGCTAAATTAAATAAAAAATTATGAATAATAGAATAGCTTTATTACACAAGAGTTCATAAGAAGTTTGAGTTTTGGAAATACCAGTATCTAGGACCCGTGAAGCTGGCATTCTACCACTGTGAAAAACTACTCAAGAGATAACTATTTATAATATTTCAAGATATAATCCTAAGGAAGGATCATTCTAATACAGATGCTTGGTATGAGAGACTTTTCTATTAATCAAGACTTTATTGACATTAAATTGTCTACAAGAATACTTTATTATCTATTAGCAATTTGTGAATAAAACTTTTTTTAATTTAGATACAGTAAACCATTTATGAGCGAATATATCAAACATATTTTGCCATGACTTTTACAAGAGACTACATTAATATTCTGACTTATATATTATAATCTTAAATTTTTGATTATTGACTTTTTAAAAAAAAAGTATTAGTTCTTTTACTTAAAAAAGTGTCTTGCATGGCTTAGTTAAATGGTACATTAGTCGATTCTGGGGTTCAAGATCCACAGCTTTAAACATGTCATTTCTGATAATCTTAGAAATTCCTGAATCTTAAATCATTCAATTATTTATTAAGAAGTAAACATAAAATAAGTCAAATTTTATTACCATATTAATTAATATAAATTAAAATAGCAATCAATAGTGAATTGTTTAATTATTTATTAACAAATTAATAAAAGTATATAATCTATTTTAGCAATTAAGATTTAATTTATAAATAAATTCCATTTGCTTCATGTTTATTTATATATAGTATTGTAGCTGCACATGTGTATATACATGCCTTGACTGCTTAAGGCAGAGGACGATTATTAATTAAATCAAATTATTTTATTGTTTTTATATTGATTAAACAAATTGATTTTTATTTAGCAAAGTAAAGACATTTTTTTCCTATTTTTTTAAAAAACTTTGTAATAAATATTAAGTGATCTATATGTAATAAAATTAATCACGATGTGAACATATAACGTCAAACACGATCATTTTTATAACTAGTAAATAGTGTTATAGTAATTAATATGTACTTCCAGCCAACGATCATATCTATAACTAAAACTATATTTTAATATTTAAATTGTGCCATTATTTGTTTATAAACAAATTATTTACTATTATAATTCATTTGCTGGTAGTAAATTTTTTAATGACTTTTAGATATTACAGCTATTTTTTAAATTTTTCTTTAAGTTTATAAACATCTTTATTGATATACTCTGTAAAATTTTCTTTTTATGCATGCATGCACTTATGCATAACCATGTTCAAAAAAAGGCAAATAGACAATATACTTGCATTTAATATTTAAATCTTTTAATATAAAACATTTTTCTGGTGGAAAAAGGAAATAACTTTCAAAAAATAGGCTGCAATAGAATGCTAAAGATAGTGGATATCCCTAGAGTATTATTTCTTTTTTGCACATAGCATTTAAAATAGTAAATAGTAGTCAAGCGTTGGTGGTCGAGAGGTCATTACAACCGCCTTCCAAGCAGTTGTCCCGGATTAGCGGGTTTGCTTCCCGGCCAATGCTATGACACATGAGAAAAATAGTAAATAGTAGAACTAGTGGAGTTATTTACCTTTAACATGACAATTGAATTAATTATTACAAAAACTTATTTATTTTACATATGGTATTTCAAAATAACAAAATATTTTAGAACATAAAACAATCACATAAGTTAATAATTCAGTTTTTTTTCCATATGCCATAGCATCGGCCGGGACGCGAACCCACACCCGTCTGCAACCAATTACTTGCTTGCAAGGCGGGTGCGATGACCTCTCGGCTAAGATCCGAAGGCAGTTTAAATAACTAGGCAACAGAATTATCGCCAAGTTTGATTATCCTCATTAGTAATTTGCTGTTGATTACTATTTAATGCAGTGTAGTAAAGTTTGTTTAAAAAACAAAAATAAAATAAATTTTATTTATTTAAGCAGTAGTTCAAATTCCTGAAAACTTATTTAATTCAGAAACAAAGTACTGTATACTGAAATAAAAGTTTAATTAAATAAAATAATAATAAAAACAATATATATATAATAAATTATAAAAAATGTTTTAATTTAATTTGATCAGTAATGTACTTAAAACCAAGTAATATTTTTTTGTTTGTAATACGATACAATTAAATTAAATTAAAGTGTTTATATATATAATATTTAAATACAGGTATACATTATATCCCTGGAGTTTAGACGTAATTATAGAAGATTTGAACCCAGTCTTTCAACTCCCTCCATCTATCCAATCATCTCATACAACCGATACTCATGACCACACACATGTGAAAAAGTTAAATGATTTCCAATACACATGTTTCATGCTTAACCTGAGCTCATCAGTTGGTCCCGATCATCATCTCCCCCCCACACATGTATATAATCAGTGCTAGATTTATATTAAGATAGCAAATCTACACACTTTAATGAACAGGTTTCAATCTATTCCACTCTCCAATTCTTCAGCCACCGACATGGATGGCTGAAGAGTTAGAAATTGGAATAGATTGAAGCTTGTCCATTAAAGTTTGAAGATTTGCTTTCTTAATATAAACTAAGTCTTGATTATATATATATATATATATATATATATATATATATATGGGAGGTATATATATATATATATATATATATATGGGAGGTGATGATCTGGACCAACTGATGGATGCTGGTTCCATATAAAATATGTATGTTGGAGATCATTTATCTTTTTCATGTGTGTGGTTATGTGTACTGATAGTATGAGATAGATAGAACAGCTGAAGAGGGTTTGAAAGTCTGAGTTTCAAATCCTCCATAGTCATATATATATTATTAAAACTACACCATCATCTATTATGCATCACTGAAAACTTACTGAATCAATATCATCGTGGTTAGAAATTTATCCCTCCAACACTGCTACACAGGTCACCTGATTGGAAAACCCTGAAATATTGTATTATCATTGATTACTAAGATTGGTATAAAACCCATTTGATAGAAATATGTTAAAAATCAATTACAAGATTTGACCAAAATAAACAAGCAAAATTTTTAAGTTGCATTTAAGTCAACAACAATAGCAACAACAACAATAATAACAATAATAATAATAATAGTAGTAGTAGTAGTAGTAGTAGTAGTAGTAGTAATAATAATAGTAGTAGTAGTAGTAATAATAATAATAATAATAATAATAATAATAATAAATTTTATTAAACGCCCATTATTATATTAAGTAATAATTTACTAAGGCTGTAACCTTTTCAGACGCTTATTTCTAAGGTTACAGCCTTAGTAAATTATTACTTAATAATAATAATAATAATAATAATAATAATAATAATAATAATAATAATAATAATAATAATAATAATAATAATAATAATAATAATAATAATAATAATAATAATAATAATAATAATAATAATAATAATAATAATAATAATAATAATAATAATAATAATAATAATAATAATAATAATAATAATAATAATAATAATAATAATAATAATAATAATAATTTTGGTCTGTCTTTTCCTAATTATAATATTTATATTAATTTTTAATGTTATTATAGTTATCCTACATTGTTTTACTTTTGTTTCCATCTATTAATTTCAATAGTTATTAACTCGGTACCCTTTTATTTTTAATCAAATTGTAAATCTTTTTTAATATTTGCAAATAGTAATACAAAGAAAAAAAAAAGGTCTTTGTTTGACCAGCGATAATACTTTTTCCAATTAGCATTTATATATTTAATGAAATTATTAAATATTTTCTATAGCATCTTCATCTTTGTAACATTGTTTCTATTCCATATTAGTGAATCAAAATTTATCATAGGCAATACTAGAGCTTTAAATAATAGAATCTTAGTTTCTATGAAGAAGTTTTTAATCATTTCTCAATCAATGTTCTTTGTATAGTTTTATCACAATAATCAGATGTATCTGGACTAAATAGGCCATGTTTTTTAATTGGTTGCTTTAAGTATTTTTTTTAAAATTAATGTATATTAAACAAAATATTTTAATATTATATAAATAAATGTGAGAATTATACACTTGCCTGAAATGCCATTAATTTTGTATTAGAGTTTATGAATGGTGGAATTACTTCTTAGTCAGCCATAAAGACCATGTTCTGACTTTAATTACACACTAACAAAAACTAAATATAAATATGGTACTATAACATCTATTTTTGACTGTCTCACTAAATATCACACTTTTAACATGAATATATATAAACAGTAAACATCACATGATTACTATCTCTTATACTAGCACATAATTGTTATTGAACAAGGCAAAACTCCATACAGTAGTGCCACCCTGGTTTGCCACTAAACATCACATCAACACTATCTCTTATACTAGCACATAATTGTTATTAAACAAGGCAAAACTCCATACAGTAGTGTCACCCTGTATGGAGTTTTGCCTTGTTTAATAACAATTATGTGCTAGTACAAGAGATAGTGATCATGTGATGTTTAGTGGTTTAACACCAATCCTGCCTAATAGGGTAGTGGTGGCTATGGTTGTTAAAGAGCCAAAAACACCAAAATGTACTGGTGCTGAACTGAGTTCAGACCCATATGACTATATAAGCTATTGAGCTTAGATTGAAAATATTGTGTTTTCAGTTTCATTCTCATAGTTTTGTAGATATGTAGAGATAAAAGTTGGCTGCCAGAGGGTTGTATTATACCCTAAGATCTAGGTGCAGTGCTCTCAGATCCAAGGCTCATCACTGACAAAGGCCACAAGCCAAAAACTAGTCTGGAAATATTGGATGAGTAGGCATTAGATAAGGATTTTATGCATAAGCCTTCTGGCATCCATTGATTACTTTGTTTGGCACAGGGTGGCACTACTTTATGGAGTTTTGCCTTGTTTAATGAGTAAATATGAAAAACAAATCTTCCACCGCTTCTTGTTATTTATTAAAGATGTATACAAAACGAAAATGTAAGATTTGTTTACATAAAAAAAATAAAATTTCTTTTATTTTCAATATGATTTAAGTGGTTTTATCCTCAGTGGGGGATAAAATGAGAGTATGTTAGATTAGTTTTTATTATCCCCCTGAGGATAAAAATAGTGTTGGGTTGGATTAATTTTATTTTTGTTATTAATTTTTTATATATATATATATATATATACTGTAATCACATTTTCTTCATGATTTAAATACTATATTGCTGGAGTTGTACTGATTTCTTTTGAGCATTTTATTAATGGCAGATTATTACAACATTTGCATAAAACATTGTTTGTAATAAAATTATAGATTATGAAATATAAAAGGTGGAATTACTTCCTTTGCATAAAATGCTATAATATAAATTAGAGTTTAGTTAGGTATAGTTATTTATTAAAAAAAAAAAAACAAATTTAAAATTTTTTCTATTTTAATTTTTTGATTGTGAATTTGACTGTTTTTTTAATTGGTTGATTTAACAATTTTTTTTGCTTTGTGGAATTACTAGTTTTAAATAAAATGGTCATAATCAAATTAAGCCTATAATTAAAAATTTTAAATATACCTGTTATATTTGATATGTAAATTTGAGAGCTTTATGGATAACTATTAATGGCAGAATTACTTTCTTCACATAAAATATTCTTCATAATAGTTTTTTTTAATTGGTTATAAATTTGACATGTGATAGCCTTGTGGACAAACATTGACATAGATCATGTGACAGCCTTATAAATAAAAATACATTTACCAATCAGACAACAGAGAAATTAGGGGTTATATTTATACATAATAATAATAATAATAATAATAATAATAATAATAATAATAATAATAATAATAATAATAATAATAATAATAATAATAATAATAATAATAATAATAATAATAATAATAATAATAATAATAATAATAATAATAATAATAATAATAATAATAATAATAATAATAATAATAGTAGTAGTAGTAGTAGTAGTAGTAGTAGTAGTACATATTTGCTACATTTTTGAAAATTCAATTATTTTTACAAAATAATATACAAAAAAATATAGTTCATAAATTAGATTTAGTGCCAGAAATGAAACCAAAGTCTAAATGGTTGTATTAATGTCCAACAATGATGTCTTTGATTTTTATTTTATTAAATATATTTAAAAATAGTGATTAAAGTTTATAAATGTACAATTGATAAGAAAATGTTTAAAAAATCACAGGATGAAAAGAATTAAAGTAGTTATTCTAACATTTAGAAATAGCTCCCCATACACGTTATTAATTAGTATATGTGTAGAAGAACTTTGGAAATGAAAGATACTGCATATTTAGATAGAAATATGAGAAAAAACAATAATTATAAAATATTTTAAAATTTTTGCTCTCCTCAAGAACAAATAATATTAATGAATGCATTACTTATTCTTTACAAAGAAAATTATTAATAGATAAAGCTCTTAGATATATTCTGATTAACAAATTCAACTATTTAAGTTCCAAACACCAATGCTTGAATTTTCTTATAATATGTATGTGTGGGAGATTATGATCTGTCCCAACTGATGAGTGCTGGTATGAGATACATACATTGGTAACTATTTATCTTTTTGTATGTATGTGGTCATGTGTATTGGTTGCTTGAAATGGAGTGAAGGACAAATATAGACTGAAAAATCCTAGGTTCAAATTCCTCTACTTGCAAATATAATGATTAATAGAAATGAAGATAGATTAAATTATATTACAAATTCAGAGTTAATATTCAATGTATAAATCTCTTAATATTTAATTATTTTTGAAAAACAATTATAAAATGGGAATCGCACATTTGAAGTCAAAGTTGAATAGATGTTTTTATCAATTTATTTTTATTTGTTGTAACTTTAACTTTGACACCAAAGAGCATTCTTAGAATTAGTTTATCTCCTCAATTAATATGCATATATAGTCAAGCTTCATTAGCCGAGAGGTCATTGCAGCTGCCTTGCAAGCAAGTAGTTAGTTGCAGATGGTTATGGGTTCATGTCCCAACCGATGCTATAACATATGAAAAAATATATACATATGTAGTTGTAGATATGAGTTTAACATATGTTGTACTGTTTATTGCCATAAATTTTCCTGTCTACAAATATGCAGTAGATGTAAAATAAAAATTAGTCAATACTGACATTATATTGTTTTAGTGTTTTAAAAGTATTCACTTTTAGTGTTACAGTGTATTATTTACAGTTTATTTATAATTTTATATAAATAAATGGAAGTTTATTTTTCTTATTTGTAATTGTCCTGTAATAATGAGGTGTGTGCCAGCTATAGTTTAAATTATGTGGATGACTGTTTACTGTAATAAAATTGCTTCTAACTATAGATATATGTATATATTTTATTGGGAACAATTGTGAAATTGAAAAAGCTGATATTTTTTATTCCTTCTTGTGTAGTTTCATTTATTATTTTTTAAAGCAAAAAAAGAATTGAAATCTTTAAAAGCTGTTTATCAGTTAATTAAAAAAGAAAAAAAGATTTTTAAAAGTTGTTTATCAATTAATGAAAAGGGATTAAGATCTATTTTTCAGAAAAAATTAAGTGCTTTTTCTAAGTTAATGTATAAATAAAATGAATTATTTTCCAGGTAAATAAAAAAAGACAACAATAAAGAATTAAAATTTATTTCTGAAAAGAATTGTGTTCCAAATTAGTTTACATATAGAATTTTTATTAAATAAACAGATAATCTTTTTGTAAAAAATAAAATCATTTGGTTAAGGCTTGATGCAGTCATTTCTGAGGTAATTATGTGATTGGAAGCAATATTGATATCAAGTTTTTTTTAAAAAAAACCCAAAAGATGTGGGCATCAGAATTCAGTAATAATTCAGTTGTGGTGAGTAAATAACCTGAAGTTAAAATGATCTTACTCTTAATTATTTAGAAAAAGATTGTTGAAAAGCAATATAATAATATCCAATTTACAAGAACCATGTGTAAAGCTTTTCCTGAAAGCTGTTCATTAACTGCTTCAACTATGTACTCAGTTTTAAAAAAATGCAGGAGACAGAAATACTTTTGACAGAAGCTATCAACTAGCCTTATGCATTGATAAATCCAAAATCATCACTATCTTAATTGATAGTAATCTTGACATAAAAATAATTGTTAAAATAGAAACTTGAGCTACAAAAGAAACAAAAATAAATAAAATAAATATTAAACTGAAACCTGGAGTTATAAAAAGGAAAAAAGAAAAACTATGAAAATAATTATTAAAAAGCTATAGAAAATCATAGAAACATAATATTGACTAATCTTCTATTTGCAAGATTTACAAGAAGAGAGAACTAAAAAAAATCATGATAATAAGGTATTGCAGTGTGCAGTGAGTACTTTCTTTTAGTTATTTTATTGAAAATATTTTTTCCTATTAGAGTAAAATTGAGTGAAATATCCCCATTTTGACAAGAAAAATGGAAGATTTAGATTAAAGTTTTTCTTTTTATTGTAAAAAATTTTAGAGTTTGATTATTGCATTGTAAGGGAATTGTAAAATGAACAATTATTTAAAAGAATCAAAGGAAATAGTAATTATGTGTAATACATGAAATTATATACAAGGTTGATCAATATATAAATTTTTGGGTTGTCACATTATTTTCTAATTTTTTTCTTTTATCTATTGGTTAATTTTATTAAATAATTGTTTAAAAATAGTAACTGATGTTTATACTTCTGGATATCTGCTCTGTGAGTTAATAATGTGTGTGACTGATTTCATTATAGAGTTGTGCTTTAAGGAATTTATAAATTATCTCAGTGAAATTATTTAGTAATAGAATAGATTAAATATTAAATATATGTATTTACCTTGATCACAATCTCAGTCATAATCCCTATGGCAATAGTAGTTCCAAGCTAGTTTGATCATAATAGAATTTATGAGATATATGTGTGTGTCTGTGTGAGCATGCATAAGGTTCTTTGTAAAACATTTGGATGGTGCAAAAGTAGAGATCACTTTTAAAGTGTACAATCTTTATTTTTATAAATTTTATGATGATAATTGATTTGGTATGCTCAATGTACTAGATGACTCAGACATCAATGATGATCAGCAACTATATCATTATTTCATCACTTTTATGTTTATTATAGTAGATATTTTGATGATGATCAGCATTTATGTCATTATTTCATCATTATTTATGTTTATTATTGTAGATATTTTAGCACTTAAATATGTGGGTGGCATTAAAATATTGATGATTGCTTTTACAGTATGCCTTAAGTTTGTCAGTGGTTAGATAATCAATTATATTTTAGGTATTATGTCTTTTTCCAGATCAGAAATGATGACATATGATCCTTTTATGATTATTGTGGATAATATGTATTTTTGCCTGTTACTTATAATGACTTCCAATGCTAGTATTTGCTCATTTTCATTTTTAAAAGATGGTTCCTAATCACCCTGTTATACTATATTCATATAGTTCCAGCCCATATACAAAAAAATCTAAACCATTATAATATGTGACGGAGCAATCAAAAACCTCAGAATTTTGTAATAAAATTTGTGTATTTATTTTTAGGTCTTACAAACTGATTCTTCTTTAAAGTACTGTATAAAAATGTTTACCACTTTTTGGAGTAGAACTGAAACATTTACAAAAATGCCTTTTAACAGCTCCATTCTTTATTTCTTCACCACTTTCAAATCTCCAAAATCTTTTTTTTCAAGGCATTTTTTTTCATTTGGATGAATAACAAAAAATTAGCACAGAATGAGATCAGCTGAATATAGCTGACGAATAAGCTGGATCAGGTTATTTTAAACTAAAAATTGTTTCATGCTCAAGGCTTTGTGCACTGGGGTGATGTTTGGAAAAGCTTGGATTTCTCACTTGTCACATACTGCATTATGCAAATGTTTTAGAACTTGTTAGGATAAGATGCCTGTTTAATAAGAAAAATTCTGAGTGAGCAATGCCTTTTGCATAAAAAAACAATCAGCATCATCATGATATTGGACTTCATTTGCCATGCTTTTTGGGGATGTAAATTTGACACTTTTATTAAACCACTCCTAAACTTGTGTTTTCTCAGAACAGATCTCTTATAAGCTGTTTCAAACCTTATAACTATTTTTGCTGCAATTTTCATTAACAGGTAACATAATATCACATTGTTCCAACTTTTCAATCACCACAAAAAATAAGCATGATGCTCATTTATTACACGTCACATGACTTTACTCAATGATGATGGTCAGCAGACTAATACAGGTGGAACATGACTAGAAGGAGCCTGGACACCAGTTCGTGCTGTTACAGGCTCCCAGTTTTATCCACCAAGGTGATAGTCTAGATTCGAATTCATAAAAGAAAAGTTTACTAAGATGTAAGTGAATACTTGTTTTTTCAAATTTACAAGAAATTTTAAATCAGTTTTTATTCAAGAATAATTGAAATTACCTATCGTTCCATTTTATGCAAATGGCTGCCATTAGAAATAGGCAAAGCTAGGTTAAGTAATTCTTAGAATCATTAGAGTAACATAAATCTTTGGAAAATACTTTTAAATAAAACCAAATTATTCTAAAAAGAATAGAGACATTAGAAATCCTAATCTTATTGATAGAATAAAAAGAGTAACCATTTGGATATCAAATCTCATTGAAAATATTGAAAATAAAAATGCTAACAAAGATAGTTTTAAGAACTTCATCCTTGCATCAGATATTAATTATGTTAAATAAGTTTCCATGGCTGAAAACCAGTCAGGGAAGACAGAAAACAGCCTAAAAACATTATAGATACAAAAATTAATCATAAAACTAAGGAAAAAAAAATCCCAGTGTTAAATGGTTCATAGAAACAAAATTACGTTATCGTCTGTCAAACTGGAAGTTGCCGAATACGGCAAATCAGTCCAGAGCAAATAAATTATTTTAAATTTTAATTCATTCTCAATTTTAGAATTAAATATTATAGATTAGGACTTAAGTTATCTTCCTGCACAAAAATCAAATTTTTCTGATGATCACAATAGAAGTTATTACCCCACTTCCGGTATGATTGGAGGATCACAAAAAATAAAAAAATATTCAAATCAAAACAGAATTACAACAAAATTATTCCTGAGCTAGAAAACAATGATTTAAAGGCAAAATTAGTCCAAATGATGTTTTAGACCTAAACAGAAACATTGAAGCCACAAATGATTCACCCTCTTTTAATTCAACAATTATTGAGATTATTTCAAAGTTTAACAACAAACTTTCAGATTATAAGTCCTTGATTACTAATAAAGACCCAGAATTCAATCCAAAGAAGCAGAATCCTAATTAGTATCAACAAATAAGAATCATAGTAAACCCTGAAAGTCTTTATAGTTGGATGGGTTGAACAGATATTGTGAACATTTGCAGACACAGAAGGTTGGTAATGATTACAAAAAGACTTTCAGCTCTATTTACCTTAGTGTGCAATGTGATATGGACAAATGGTGTGTACTCATGGTGTGCAAGTAAATCTGGCTTGATTTCAGATTACAATGAATCCACTGTTGCATTGGTGGGCATGGGTCTGCACTCCTTTTCTTTTCCTCATGTGTGGTGGGTGTGGTCATGAGGGGCTTGGTTTATTTGTGGGAATGGTCAGCCATAACTGCCAAGCCCAGGGATACCTGACAGGTGAGTGAGGGTCACTGCCCACTATTGAAATTTGCCCTGAGAGGCTGCTGCACTGCTTTGATGGATTGTTTATTTGATTTCATTATTATTTTTGTTTCCTTAGTTAACTTTAAAATTAGATCATTTGTAAGGTGGTTGGTCTGCTTTGGGCCACTGACATATTTTGTAGTTTTGATAGAGTTTTTGCTACAATAATTTTGCAGGCATGGGTCTTCACTCACCTTTTCTTCCTCAGGCATGGTGGCAGTCATTAGGGGCCTGGTTTATTGGTACAGGCTGTTGACAATTTATTGCCGCTACCTGGAAAACCTACTGGGAGGTGATCCAAGTCTCAGTGCCATTTTTGTTCTGGTCAGCTGCTGTGCCCTTGATTTTTGGGCAATGCAGATCTGTGCTCATTACTTGTTAGTTTTTCCCTACTTGGCTTTCCAATTTTGGGCAGATAGACCAAAGGTGGTCCCTACACATTTGGAATATTAATTGGAAGAAAGAGGTACCTATAATGGTCTTGACATGGATTTGCTGTGGGTCAAGAGTTTATTATCCATGTACAGATACACATTAATCAAAATTATAGTAACCCTTTTATGGATATAATTGTTATCGAGCATATGCACTTTATATAAATCTGGTCAATAATTGTTTTACCATGTAACATTGTAATCCTTAATGGGTATGTGTACCTGAAAATTTTTGTAATCTTTTAACTAATGAAGGTTACTTTTGAGAAAAGAAAGCATGCATTATAATGCACTCACTCCAGAAAACAATTCTAGTTGTATTCTTTATAAATATACCAGGCATACCAGACCTAAATAAGCCATGATTGTTTTTGATTGGTTGCTTTAACAAATTTATTTTTAAGATTTAATGTAAACAAAAGATTTTAATATATATTAAATGTGAGAAATGTAGCTCACCCGAGTGGCAATAGTTTTGACTTGAATTACATGCTAATGAAAACTAAATGTATATATGGTACTGCGGTATCTATTTTTTCCTTCATTAAATATTACATTTTAAACATGAATGTATGTACTGTAATCACATTTTTTTCACGATTTAAATACTATATATCTGTAGTTAAAAGCCCATGTTCTGACTTTCTTCACATAAACGAAAGAATACGCTAACCAAAACTAAATGTAAATACAGTACTAAGTATATATCCCCCCTCACTAAATATCAAATTTCAAACATGAATTTATGTACCATAATCACATTTTCTTCATAATTCAAATCTATATCTTTGTAGTTAAAAGTCATATACTGATTTTTTTTCTGAGCATTTTTTATTAATGGTGGAATTACTTTCTCTACAGTTTTTTTAATTGAGACAGCTTTATGGACAAATATACATTCACCAATCAGAAAACAGAGAAAATAGGGATTTTATATATAATATGGACAAATATACATTCACCAATCAGAAAACAGAGAAAATAGGGATTTTATATATGATTATCACTATTATAGTCATATTTTTTATCACAATATTATTATTCTTTACTTTGTGAGATTAGTGGGGAAAAAACTGTCAATGCAAGTAAAGAGATTCAGGTGTTGGTCTGAAGTTTGTGTTGATGGATATTTGTGATATAATGGAAGTAAGATGGGTAATGCATCACCAAAACTAAAAATAAAAACTTGAATATATATAAATGAGACAAAGAAAACTATAACACTATATCAAGACTGCAAGTGAATAATACAATTTAGGATTACCAGAGTAGATGAAAAATTTAAAAATGTTTTAACATAACACATCTTACTGTAAATTTTTGAGAACATTAATTATTGAAGATATCAAAACAGTCACTTTTGCTGATTGTAGCACAGCAATAGTTCCTAATTTGATTGCCAGCAGAATAAAGGTGTCAGCACATTACTATTGCATATAAAAAATATCACTTTCGTTTTCATTAATCAATCATTTATTGAATGAGTAAAATTTCTAAATGTGACCATTCAGGATAATACAAGTAGCATTTATATTGATGTCTTTTTAAATAAGCAGTTTGTTTTGCCTTTTGAATTTTTTAAAAAAAAATAGTACTCAACTCTATAACAGCCATGCGTGTGTGTGTATATATATATATATATATATATACCCTATTTAACCTTTGAATTTTTAATAACAGATGTATTTTAGAAGTTTAAAAAAAATTAGCTTACCTGATAGGTGGCAGTACGAATCATTGTTTGCGTAAATAGTAGAATAGAAAAGAATATGGGAAAAACTTAGGGTGGGGAATGTAAAGGGAAGGTAAAGTGGCTAACAGATTTCTCTGGACATAGTGGCTGAGAGATTCCTGACTCTGAATAAGGAGAAATTATAGTGCATCAAATCGCAAATAGTGATTATAATTTCTTTATAATAGAAATGGTTAATAACGTGATGGAAAATAGTAATAAAGGCAGAAAGAATAGTGAAGAATGTGAATGGAGAATAAATGATAACGATAACTTTGAAGAATATAAAATACAAGTGGAAGAAAGCATGGAAAAGTTTTTCGGAGTTGTATATAAGGACTGATGTGGTGAAGTAGAAAAAATGGCAAATTGAGTTTTAAGTGAGAATATTCAGCAAAATAAAGTAGAAAAATTAGAATTAGTAAAAGTGTAAAAGAGATAGAAAAAGCATGCAGAGAATATAAATGTGGTATTAAAAACAAAGAAAGTGAAAAAAATGTTAATATTAAATGGGAAAAATATTTTTAAAAAAAAGTTGGCTAAAATAGATAATTATATAGAGAAAATGAAATTAAAGAGTAAATTATTGGAGAATATTAATAAAAGTAAAATGGATGGGAGTAAAATTTTTTGGAAATATATTAAAAGAAGGAATTTAGGGAAGAGAGAAATAGTGTTAATAAATGATGAGGAAAAGTGTAGCTCTAGAGAAGATTTACAGACAATCTTAAATAAGTATGTATTGGATATAGAAAAGATGTTTGGTGTGAAGGATAGAGTGATAACAAATATAAAAGCATATAGTAATGGAAATATTAAGCTTACAGAAAATGAATTAAATGAGATAGGGAAGTAATTGAGAAATGGAAAGGCAAGAGATTTAGATGGATGGACAGCAGAGATGGTGATGAATTTAGGAAATAGGACAAAATTAAATCTATTATCATATTTTAATAAGATGGCATAGAAGAGAGAATTTCCAGGTAGCTGAAATAATGCAAAAATAGGAAATGCTATGAACCATAGAACAGTAAGCAATTATAAACCACTAATGATAACATCAGTGTTAGAAAAAGTTTTTGCATATGTGGCGGCTGGAAGAATGGAAAAATAAATGGAAGAAAATAATACATTGGAAAAAATTCAAAAAGGTTTTTGATCTGATAGGCACATATGATATAATTTATTTGAAGTCACACAACTTATGGATATGAGTAGTAATACAGGTAGATAATTATATATGGGTTTTATAGATATAGAGAAGGCATATGATAGAGTAATTATAGGTAAGTTTAGCAAATTTGGGAATGAATGAAACTTTAGTCAATCTTATTAAAGGATTGTATAAAAACAATTACTATACATATCAATTAGTAAATATAGAATGAGTTAGAGTTAAAAGTGGGGTGGGACTAAGACAAGGATACCCTTTGTGATCTATTTTATTTTGTTATATTTGAGAGAAATGGAGAGAGCAATAGAAAGGAAAGACTAGAAAGAGAGATAGGGATACCATTAATAGATGGCAAGGGAATGTATATATTATTGGGTCTTTTATTTGCTGATGATATGTTATTGTGTACAGAGAGTAAAGGAGATATGAAAGTTATGCTGAAGACATGTGCAAGGATAGATAATGAGATACGGAAATTAAATTTAGTGAAGAAAAATCAAAAGTAATGATGATAAATGCTGTGGAAAGAGATTAGAACCAATTTTTATTGAGGATATAAAGTTAAATGTGGTGAATAGGTATAATTATTTGGGAATAGTCTTAAGTAATCAGAGAAATTGTTTGAATGAATTGGGGGAAAAATTGATAAGTGAAATAAAAAAAGAAAGGAGGTGATAAAGAAAGTGATAAGTTTTCATATGACAAATATAATGAATTGTATGAAAGGGAGTGGCAGTAGCAGGTTTAACTTATGGTATCAATGTATTATGTGTTAGTAAAGGGATGCTAGATTACTTAGAAAAAGTACAAAGAGAACTAGGGGGTTATACATTAGATGCAGAAGTGTGGATGGCAAAAAAGACAATTCAAGAAGAAATGGGATAGTCAAGTTTTTACATGAGAGATGCAAAAATAAAAATAAAAATGTTAGGTAGATTGCAATTTATAGATAATTAAGATAATAGCCAAAATAATATTTAATTGGATTATCAGTAAACAGCAGGCAACAAGATGGTTGAGAAAGTTAATACAGTATGCAGAAGATTTGGATAAAGACTTTATAACAGTATACTTATACAAATGGTGGGATGATTGTGTCAGAAAAGTTGCTGAGTCTTATAGCAGCAAGGAATAGGATAGAAGAATAAATGCATTGATAAAAAATAGGGAGTTGGAGAGATGGAGAACTAGCATGAGAGTAATATATATATAATATATATATATATATATATAAGTAAACAGAATATTGGGGTGAATTAATTTATAATAATAGCAAAAAAGTAGTTTACTATTTAAATCTCAAATAGGAAGATTGGCAACAAATGAATATACACATAAATAGAGAAATGTGAGTGATTTAGTCTGCAAGTGATGTAAGGAAGGCATAAAAAATATCAGATATCTGTTAATTGAATGTATATGCTTTTAAGATGATGACATTGTGGGAGAATAAATATAAACAAAATAATTATATAGAAAGTGGGCTCTTGGTTTTTATGCTGGGTTTGGGAAACAATAAGGGGGATTTAGATATAAAGGTCATAGAGTTGATAAAGATTATGTTGTAGAAATAGGATAAAGCAGTATAGAAAAAAATATAGGAAAAACAGAGTGGAGAATGGAAAGGGAAAATAAAGTGACCAGAAGGTTTCTCTGGGCAGAGCGGTGGAGAGATTCCTGACTCTGAAAAAGAAAAGCCACATTGCATCACATCACATCAAACTACATGACATCATATCATATATTTTATATAACTTGAAAATAATTTGTATCTATTTTTGTCTTTGTTTTTCACTAAGACAGGAAACATTCGTCAATCAAAAATGCGGTTTATTTTATTTTATTAAAAAAAACTGAAATGAAGATGAAGATATAAACCATTGTTTAATTATTTGCAGTTAATATACAACTAAAATTAATAAAATCTATAAGTAAATTGTTTAATTATATAGAATTCTGTCATTTTAGTCTATCCACTTAGATTACTTAGTGAATATAAAATATTTAAATGATTTAAAAGATATATATATATATACTTACATATGTTTAATTTAATAAAAATGACATATCATAAATTCTAGAAATTTCACAAGTGTCATTCATTCAGGCATAGTAAAAAGTAGATTAAAGTGATTGATTAACATCTTCACACTCTCATTTTCAAGTACTTAAGATTTTCCCATACATATGGGTCGAAAATCTAGATGGATTCATCCTATCTTTTCACAAAGACTTTATCTTGTGTTTGAAAAGTGAGAGTATTCATTTATATAGTTAAAATCTTCAAAGTGCATTTTGAATTTCCAGAAAAAATTACAGGACGTACAATTTTAAATAAAATGTCTAATTTATTACAAAAAATAAAAAATATATATACATTTTTATAAAGTGCAAATATGAAAGAATGTAATGAAGCTGATAATGTAATCATTACCACAAAAAAATAATTAAAAAAAGATTTTTCACATTGGTTCACAAACTCTCAATTTTAAAAGGTATAACCTGAAATGACAATTTCATAGACAGCTTCATCACATTCATCATAAAATGCAAAAAAAATATATATATAACATGACCTACCTGGGTTACAGATTGTTGGTGTAATGTAGCAGAAGGTGACAATTGCACTTTTGATTTTTTACTAAGTAGCCTATATGTTGAATTTTTGCAAATAGTTGTTTTTCTAGGTCCTCTATGTGGGATATCTATTAGAAATGCAAGGTTTTAGTGAGGATCAAATAAAAAATAACAGTAATAACTTTAGTAAAGTGTAAGTTATGGGGGTAAAAAATAATTATTATATTATTGAAAAATCATGGTTGGGGTGAGCTAAATTATGCATTATTTCATAGGAAACCACAATAGCAAAATATGCTATAAAATAAATGAAAAGTTATCTACAATGAAATGAATAAAAACATAGTAAATTCTAAGTTATGGGTGTAAAAAAATAATTACTATATTATTGGAATATCATGGGGGGGGGGCAAGCTAAACTATATATTATTTTATAGAAAACCATAATAGCAAAGTATGTTATAAAGTAATTAAAAACTTATCTACAATGAAATGAATAAAAACAGTAAATAAAATAAAATAAACAATCCAAAGGAATTACAAGCAATTATTATATATGAGCGGGAGATGATGATCACTGTTGATTCAGCATTGGGAGGCATTTATTGTTTTTACATTTCTAGTTACATAGAACAGGTGAATAAGGCAGAGTGGATAGTGTGAAGACAGTTTGCAAATCTATAATTGGCCTTATTTTATAAATCATATCATGCTCTTTACTAGTAATTGGGGTCATGGTTTTATTATTATTGAAATGTAAATTATTTAGAATACCAAAAAATCTATCTTGGGTCATAACTCTAGTAAGTACCGGTTGATGCAAATATTCATTTTTAGACCAAATAAATTTTAGTTTTGGTATGCATGATATAGTACAAACATGAATAACCATACCAAAAAATGCATTCAATTCAGCGGGTGACCGATCAACCCACTTCGGTAATGCCTTCCATTCTGAAGCATACCTATTGCTTTCAGTGCAAATGTGGTCATATAATTTCCTATCAAAAAAGAAATGAAATAGATCAGGAATTGAATACTCATGGGTAATGGGGAAATTTAGTCCTGGAGAGTCACTGTAATCCACAGAAGAAGAAGACAACAAAGCCTCGGAATCAAACATATCGTCAACAGGAAAGTCTTCATAAGGATCAAAATTACATTCAGCAGAGAAAGAAGTCATATCTGCGGGTAATTTTTTTATACATTGATAAAATCTAGAAAAAAAAAATTATAAAATTTTAATAACATACTTTACAAAAATTGCTATAAAAAATCTAATTTTCATGGCACAGAAAAAAATTTTAAACGTACAAAAAGATAGAAAAATGGTGAAGAGAAAGAAAAAAGACCCATAACTATGACTATACGGTTTGCGCGCTATTGCAGTCGAAATTGCAAACTTTTTTTCATACGTGCTCAGTGGTCTCAAAGGGTTTAATTAATACAGTTTATAAAAACACTGGGCTACATAAAATAAATGTCTTATTTAAAAGATATAATAAAACAATTCACTTCAGTAATCTCACATCAATAAATAAAGTACAAAATGATATTTTATGAATATCTCATTCTGGTGATTTGAAATTCTAAGCTTTCTTAAAAAGGATAATTTACAAATATTGTAAAGGTTTTTGATGAATTTTATTAAAATTAAAGCTTTTATTGTTTATGGAACTTGTAAACTTTGCAATGCATTATATTTGATGCTTCTATGTTTAGTGCATAAAGTATATTTAGTCAATATGAGTTGTTAATATTTTATAAGTTTTAAATTTTTACTAATTTTTAATTTGTGAGATTATATAGTTTTTGTTTTAATATTTGTCTGTTTTTCTTATTTATATGTTTAACAAAATGGTTTATGTTAATGTGAAAAGTACAATTTGCAAGTTTATCAGTTAATTTTTTATTGTTTTACCTTTGCTCACATTAGTGCAGAGTCCATCCAATTGTAATACTATTAAATGTTTTATGATTGATACTTGTATATGCATTAAATGGATTATGTCCTGTACATGAAGGGTCAGATTGACTTTAGGTCAAAATGGGTATGATGAAAATCTTGGCCTCAGGGTGGCCTTTGAGCATTACATCATTAGATTTTCAATTGAATGGATGATTGAAGAGTTGGTGTGTGGAATGGATTGAAGCCTGTCTATTATAGTATGAAGATTGGCTATCTTAATCTATATCTGAGTACTTATTGCATATATGTGTAGAGATGATAATCTGGACCAACTGATGATTGCTGGTTTATCATGAAATACATATATTGGTGATTATTTATCTTTTTGACATATATGTGTTCAAGTGTATCAGTGTTATAAGATAGAGTGGAGAGTGGTGGGTCATGTGAAAGTCTGTGCTCATACCCTGTCTATTAAATATATAGACACAGGTATATATAAGCCTGTGTATTTTATCTATTACATATTAGAGATGTCTGCCTATCCCTTGTATATGTATTTAATGGATTATGTCCTGTACATGAGGGGTCAGATTGACATTTAGGTCAACATGGGTGTGACAACAATCTTGGCCTAAGGGTAGCCTTTGAGCATTCCATCATCAGATTTTCAATTGGATAGACAGTTGAAGAATTGGAGTGTGGAGTACATTGAAGCCTGTCCATTGGAGTAGAAGGATTTGCTATCTTAATATATATCTGAGCACTTATAGCATATATGTATAGAGATGATAATCTGGACCAACTGATGATTGCTGGTTTATTATGAAATACGTATATTGGTGATTATTTATCTTTTTGACATATATGTGTTCAAGTGTATCAGTGTTATAAGATAGAGTGGAGAGTGGTGGATCATGTGAAAGTCTGTGCTCATATACTCTATATAATTTAACCTTTAATATTAAAAAAATTATTATATATATATCTGGAATATTTTTTTAAAATTTTATTATCCAAACACACTTATTTTAAAAATACTGGATTAATTAAAATATAAACAATATGAGTAGGTAATTTCCATGTAATAATTAAAAAAGAATAGCCAGCAATGATATTTCTAATAAACCAATTAAAATTGACAGCCTGAAGATGAACCATTTGCTCTAGTAGGCAACAATAGCTTTTTGCCTGAGTTTATTAAAAAAGCTTAGTAATTTACATAAAATATCTCTTTTGAAAAGTGTTAGATAACTTAATTTAGAAACAGGTATTATAAGTATTCACTTAACTTTTTTAAAAATAAGGTACATCCAAAGTGATTTTTCAAGCTTACATAGATGGAGCTAGAGTAGGATGCTACAAAGCATGTTGTTACTGTTGAAACGATAAACGTAAACAAAAAGTCATGTGATGCTATTAAAAAAAGCTTAGTAATTTACATAAAATATCTCTTTTGAAAAGTGTTAGATAACTTAATTTAGAAACAGGTATTATAAGTATTCACTTAACTTTTTTAAAAATAAGGTACATCCAAAGTGATTTAAGTTTGCAGTTGCACGTTGCGTATATTAAGCAGATTCAGACTATCATGGTTAGTAATTCTCTGGCATATAATATCTGAGTTCGAATCCAATGAAAAAAAAATCATTTATAAACAGAACTTAGATTTTTTTCTTCACGTGTTCAGTCCATAGCGGTCTAGTTAGTAATTCAATTATTTATAGGTTATTTACTATTATTAGCAAGATACTTAAGAAGGAATAAATTTTTAAATACACTAAAACAAATAAACAAAAAAAAGCTGAAATTCTTTCCAATGGTAATTTATTAATTTTATAAATATGATTATCTTTCACTGCTTTTTAAAAGGCTATTGATAAGGTTAGGATTTTTCCTTGGAATAAGCTATTTATAGATCATTTTATTTATCTCTATATATTTAAAAGCCTCGTATTATAATAATAATGTATTTGTATTACATGCCAATGGCTTGGATTTGAATCTGGGTTGAGTTGGAACATTTTTTGCTTTGAATCTTTTTCAGATAACCAGCCCATATTCTGTCTGGATAACCGTTCAATATTAGTTGATAAATGGTTAGTTAACTGTTCTTAGGTAAATGGTAAAAGAAAACTGTAGAACTCAAACTCATCGATCGCTAATTGGCAAGACGAATGAGTATTGTTTCCTTCTCACTGTTTCTCTATGAGGAACTGTTGAAGAGACAGTGGGCTATTTAAAGACTGTTTGACTTATTATATATATAGGTTTATATACAAACTTTCAAATATTTATTTTAAAAACTAAGGTCATTGTACAGAAACCTAATACAGTTGTAAGCGGATCTAAACAAAAGCATTAAGGTTTTTAGGTCAGTTGATTGTTTAGTGACCACTCGAAAAACAGCTCTATAGTATTTTAAATATAAAAATTAAATCACGGGAAGGTCAGAGAGTTTTAAAAAATTTCAAATAGTAATACTGTAAATATTTTTTACAGATATCAAATATTGATTATTTAGATTAATTTGTTGACAAATAAAAAATAAAAATGTTTTGAAATAAAAAAAATCATTCTATTTAAATTTGAATTATTATAAAATAATACAATTATGTGAAAAATCAACCATTATATTAAACTTATTATTAATAATTTTGACAAAAATATTGAGATATCAGTAAGTAATTAATTTCACTTATGAATAAATGGCTACAACAACATTAATAATAATAATAGTAATAATATATCATTGATAATTTGACAATGTGTTACTATCTTTTCAGTGATGAAATTCTTCTATCTATTTAGATTAATACACTATACAGGCTTAAACCTGCATATATAAGTGTAATGTATGCGGGATTCAATCTCAGACTTTCACACGACCCTCAACTCTCATTGTTATCTCATATTGCTGACACACCTGATTACACACATGTTGAAAAGATAAATAATCCACTAGTATACGTATTTCGTGCTAAACCAACCCTCATCAGTTGGTCCAGATTAGCATCGCTACACATATATGCAATCAGTTCTCAGCTTTATATTAAGATAGCCAATCTTCATACATTAATGGAAAGGCTTCAAACTACTCCAACTCACAACTCTTCATCCTTCCATGTCATTGAAAATCTGATGATGGAACGTTCAAAGCCCACCTTTATGCTAAGGTTGTCATCCTACCCATGTTGACATTTAATCATTCTGACCCTCATGTACAGGAGAATAATCCATTGTTTTTACATACATATGTGAGGGATCTATTTAGATGATTTCTTTTCATTAAAGTTTACTATATTAATATTAATTAAAAAATATAAGTAATGCAAAATAAAATACAAATGCAATTTTTTTTATATCTAATGATTATGATGTGTTGGTAATAAGATCACATTCCAATTAATTACGAAATGATTAAATGATACAGTGGTTTGATATCTCTAACTTTATTTTATTTATTTTTTTTAAAAAAAGATAGATTAAAGAACAACACATTTTCAAAAACAACAACAATAACCATAAAATATTCGATGATCTTTTCCTTTATATTGTATAAGAAGATAATATCTATCTTCACAAAGATCACTTTACTCGAAAAAGTTGTTAAATAAAAGCTACCTGATTTATTTGTATTAGAAAATCCAAGCATTTATGTCTAAAATATCAAATTTTTGTATCACATATTTATTACTAAAGGGAAGAATTGCTTGAGACAGATCACTGAAATTAATCATCATCATCATCAACCATTATCAGTCCACTGCAGGATGAAGCACTCTCCAAGTTCAATCCATATTTTCCAATCATTAGCTTCTCTTCTCCACATCACCCCTGCACTCTTTCTTATTTCATCCATTCATCTCACATGTGGTCTCTTTTTGGGTCTTTTACAATCTCTTGGAATTCAGTTTAAAATATTAATTGTCCATCTATTATCATCTCTTTTAGCAATATATCCAGCCCAACTCCACTTTGGTCTTTTAATTTTTTTAATGAGGTCAGTAACACCTGTTTGTTCTTTTATCCATATATTGTGTTTTCGATCTCTTCTTGTTACTCCCAACATGCATTTCTCCATACTTCTTTGAATGGTCTGAAGTCTCTGTATTGCTTCTATTAAGTGTCCAAGTTTCATATTCACAAGATAAGTAAGAACTGGTAAAACACATTTATTAAAAACCTTCATTTTCAATCACATAGCCATATTTCTTTTTAGTATCAAGTTATTTCTACCAAAAGCACTCCAACCAAGTTTAATTCTATGATTAATTTTAGCCATTATGTTTCCATCTGCACTAAAAATCTGACCAAAGTATTTGTAATAGTAATGATTTAATAATGATAGCTAAGTCATAAAATTTTCAACATTTGATTTTTTTTTAGTAAAAAAAATGAATGCTTATATTTTAGAAACATAAATTGATTACTCTATTTGGTCTGTGGATAAAATAGAAGTAAATGTAGGAATTTATTAATGTAGTCATTTACTTGATTGATTGATGCTCTAATTTAATTTTATGCTTATGTATTCAGTGAATTATTATTATTTGTTTGTAAAATAAGTGGTAAATTTAATAAGATTGTGCAGAACACGAGTTTGGGAAAAATAAGAATATTTGTGAAAGAGAGTCTAGTATGGATTGGATTACTTATAGGTTTTGGAGAGTGAATTTACTAATATTTTTTTTATTAAATTAAGAGAATAATTTTAAATTATAAAGTTTAATTCGTTAGAATAAGAATGGCTGGAGAAGCCTACAATCTTATGAGAAGAAAAGTGAAAGAGGAGAACATTATGTTACTTCGAGTGTACTTCATATTAATTAACCATATTTTTAAAAGAATTATTTAAAATTTTGGGAAGTAAAAAAGATAATGAAGTCATTCATATGGTGTAAATGTTAAATTAGTTCACTGAGATGATGTGCCCATGGGTAATTTAGTTTCAATTTCTAGACTAAGATGCTTATTAGATTAATAAAAAAAACCATGATAAACATAGTAATGCCATTACTATTTAAAGTTATGTAGGCTTTATCTAGGAAGAAGTAATGTGGAAAATCTATAAAGCATTGGTAAAAGATATTGTCATGTTTGATTAGTTTTTAATTACAGGACTGAATCAAATGCAGTTACAATGTCTAAGTGAACTGCAAAGTTGACTTTTTGGCTGCCTTATCTGGTTAAGTTACATTAAATAGCAATATAGCTGCAAAAATGAAGGATGTCTTTTTGATACGTCAAAACTGAAAGATTGTTAAAATGATGATTGTTTAAATTTGTCTCTTATGAGAGATTCTACTAATTTGAGGACAACAAACCATTAAAACAGGTCTCAAATATTGAAAAAGAATGAGCAATTTAAAAAAAAAAAACAACAATAAAATATTGAAAACAGTCCAATGTATATATTGAGTGAAACAAAATTTTTAATATATTATGTCTGGTATAAAATTAAACATGAGGACGAGTTCATAATTGTAATGACTTGTCTTACAGTGACCAAAAGAGTAGGTCAAGCATTGGTGGCCAAGTGATCAGCACAGCTGCCTTACTGTTCTGGGTTCGTGAGTTCATTTCCCAACCGATTCTTTGACACATGAAAAAAAAAAGAGTAGTATGCAAAATATTTTGAGTAGATTAGTTCAAAACTTCAGACAAGTGAAATGATAAAAATAATTAAATTTATTAGCACTTTATAAGTGCTTTATAAACAAACTGAGTGTGAATTCCAGAACTAAATGGTTTTCAGTGAGTAATGGACTTAACAATTATTTTTTATAACATTGTAAATAGTTCTAAAAATCTACTAAACTTAATGTAGATCTAAAAGATTTTAGAATAAATTATATTAATCATTTAAAGAGAATTTGAACCCTATATATTCAAGCTCTCTATAGTCATCCACTCTATCCAATATAACAAATACACATGACCACATAATTGTGAAATAGATCATCTCCAATATATGCACTTCATGATGAACCAGCATTTATCAGTTGGTCTGGATTATCATCTCACAGTGCTCAGTTTATAATAGGATAGCAAATCTACACACTTAATGAGCAAACTTCACTCTAACTCTTCAACTCTCCATATCACTGAAAATCTGATGATGGAATGTTCAAAATAATTGATGATGCAATATTATAGTCATATCCATGGATGGCTGAAGAGGTGGAAAGTGGAGAGGTTTGAATCCTGCCCATTAAAGTGTGTAGATTTGCTATCTTAATGTAAACTGAGCACTGACTATATATATATATATATATATATATGCATATATATATATATATATATATATATATATATATATATGCATGGGAAATGATGATCCAGACAAACTGATGGTTTCTGGTTCAGCATGAAATATGTATATTGAAGGTCATTTATCACATGTATGTTTCCTGTGCATCAGTTATAGTGAATAGAATGGATGATTGTAGGGAGCTTGAAAGACTGGGTTCAAATCCTCTTTAATTACATCTAAGTTATGTATATACATTATACTTGTATTTCAGTGTTAGTGAGAGCAGTAAACAATGTCAAACCACAATCAATAATGCTCAAGTATTAGCACATGGTATTGTCTAATTATTCTAACTACCTAGTCAAGAAGATTAATATATATGCATAAAAATTTCATAAATACATAGAGTTGTTTTAAAAAAACTAACTTAGTATTTGTAACTTATAAAGTACTATTTTTGGATAAAATAATTTTGCTCCAATTTAGTAAAAGAGTTAACTTTCCACTAAAAAAAGTTCATTGAAAGTCAATTTATAAATACCCAAGATGCTTACTAACCCAATAAAATAATGTGAATCTCTGTAACTGAAGATTGGTCAGTAGTGCAAACATATAAAGCCCAATTGGTCTGAAAAAGATTAAAGATGAATTAAAATGTAGAAGAAATAAAATCAAAAATAATAGTTATCAGAAATAAATGAGTTTGTAGTTGATAGACAAGTAGAGGAAAGTGAATCTATTTGAAAATAAATGTATCTCCTCACAATAAGCTAATCAAAAGAGCATCCTTTTCCTCCATCTTTTCTTAATGCTATTAATCACACTCACTTATGATTATATTATTATTATTTATTGGTTCCAGAAGCCTTATGAAATCGGTTTGATATTACAAATAACATGATGATTTATTTAGTTGTCAGCTTATATTGGCCATATGACTAAAACAACTTGTCTTAATATTTAAATCAGGAATATTAATTAAATGGAATATTGCATCATCTAGGTTTATTTAATAATGTGTCTGTACACCAATTGTTAGTACACCAGATCTCTTTCTCTCTCTTGGGTGGCTGTTCCAAAATATAGTTGGTGGTACAATGTTTTTACCAATTATTTTTAGTTTTAAAAAGTTATGAGTTTTGTGAACTTTTGACATAATTAGAATGAATAGATAAAATTTAAAACAAGCTAATTTTTATATTAATAAATAATAATTAAGGTAAACAGGAGGAGGAAACAGTTCTATATCATTTTACAATAGTATTTTTCTAACTGGTTCATCTAAATTCATCTTGCAATTATAGATTAACTTAGGATCTCTATCCTCTAGCTAAGAATAGCGAGAATATTTATTTTTAAAGTGTTATAGATGCTTAAATAAATTATATAAAGGCTGTCTACTTGAAAAAAAACCCAAATTATTTTGTGACTGAAAAAGTTAAAGTTCATCCAACATGGACTAAAACTCAAATTATAAGTATGAGGAGCAGATATGATAAATATTTCTTCTGGTGTTCATTCTCTATTTTCAAATAAAAAGTATTATAGTAATATTTAATAATTTTCCAGATCCTGTAATTAAATATTGGGTATTTGAAAAAAATGTGCTAAAAATGATAAAAGATGAAATAAAATTTAAATAAAATAGTCAAGCATTGGTGGCCGAGTGGTTAGCTCAGCAGCCTTACAAGCAGTTGTCCCGGGTTCGCTTCCTGGCCGATGCTTTGACACATGAAAAAAATAATTAAATCTCAGCCATAATTTATACATTAA
Source organism: Epiperipatus broadwayi (assembly GCA_028023455.1). NCBI lineage: Eukaryota > Metazoa > Onychophora > Udeonychophora > Euonychophora > Peripatidae > Epiperipatus > Epiperipatus broadwayi. Next base: position 2,946,971 of record JAQFVV010012527.1, read on the forward strand.
GACATGTGCATTACTGTTAATCAGACAGCATTGGTTTCTAAAACTATCTACACTAGTGTTTTTGCAGAATTATGTTGTCAAAAATTAAAACAAATATTAAATGTAATATGTAATAAATTAAATTGATAAACTTCCTATTAAAGTGTTAGATATGCACTGTCATCTATTATCAAAATAGTTCACTTTGCAGATAAAAATGAACCCACTTTTGCCTATAATCAATATCTTATATATATATGGATAACAGATTAGACAGTGATATTTATTACGGCAAATATCAAATCACTTAAATTCATTTGTAATTTCAATCATAAGACAAATAATTTCTACTCATTTAATAATTTTATGAATAAACAATCAAATATAGAATGTATAAATATCAAATAATCAATGCTAAATAATGTACAATAAATTCAAGCATTAATCTTTCTCTTGATCTTTCATGCAAAGTAAACTAAATCAACAAATCATTATGTGTGTTGATTTTTTTTGCGTGTATTGGTGAAACAAATAAAATATTTTCTATTTTTAATCTCCAATTTTTAAATTTTTTGTTTTAGGCATAAATTCATCAAATGAAATTATTCTAATTAAGAAATATAAGGAATTTGAACTCGGACTTTCAAGCCCCTTCATTATTTACACTATCTCATACTACTGATACACATGTCCACACACACACACAGAAAAGATAAATAATTACCAATATACATATTTTGGGCTAAAACAGCACTCATCTGTTGGTCCAGATGAAAAACCAAAAACGGAAGTAAACAAAAGTAACTTCTTAGTAAATGAAAGAATTTCATCTTAGCCTCTGAAAATGTTTAGTAATGAATAAATATTTACTTTTGCAAAATTTAACATTTTGTATATCTATCTTGCTGAAGCATGACTTTAAATGATCAAAACTTTCTTTAAAAAATGAAAATTGAAGTTATAATTATGAAAAATTTAGTAAAATAATTGAACACCGACTTCTATATCTTTTAACAATAGGACATTATTATTTTCTTTAGGCTCCAACATCAATAAGTTTTACTCGACTAAGTTGTTTTAACAAGTTACAAAAATTCAATAAAATCAAAACATGCGACTTTTATTTAGAAATGAAAGTTTAATGATTTTATAAAAAATAATGGAATGATTAATAGATGTTATTTAACTTGTTTAGCTGAAAACTTCCTCTGTTTATTTTGAATGAAATGTAACCAGTAATGAATAATATTTCTGTAATTTAATTTTCACCACACCACTCTCATGCAATGAAATTAATCATAGAATTAAACTTGGTTGGAGTGCTTTTGGTAGAAATAACCTGATACTAAAAGGAAATATGCCTATGTGTTTGAAAAGGAAGGTTTTAATAAATGTGTTTTACCAGTTCTTACTTAGGGATCTGAGATTTGGACAATTAATAAAAGAGCAATACAGAGACTTCAGACTACTCAAAGAAATATGGAGAGATGCATGTTGGGAGTAACGAGAAGAGATCGAAAATGCAAGTATGGGTAAGAGAACAAACAGGTGTTACTGACCTCATTGAACAAATTAAACGATTGAAGTGGAGTTGGGCTGGACATATTGCTAGAAGAGATGATAATAGATGAGCAATTGAAATCTTAAACTGGATTCTAAGAGATTGTAAGAGACCCAGAAAGAGACAACATGTTAGATGGATGGATAAAATAAGAAAGTGTGCAGGAGTGATGTGGAGAAGAAAAGCTAAAAATCGGAGAAGATGGATTGAACTTGGAGAGAAGACATTCATCCTGCAGTGGATTCATAATGGTTGATGATGATGATGATGATGATCTATATTTATTGTCAAAAAGAGATTGCTTTGACAATATATTGAGATTATTATTAAAATTGTTTAGATGTGGACTTCTTTCATATATATATTTATACATATTTTAATTTAATTTTTTATATATTGTTAAATGTATAATTTTTTGTACATTCTTAATCTGATATGCACATTCTAAATTTTATATCAATGGTTTCACTTTTTAAATTTAAAAATAGCTTTATATTATTGCAATCTCTAATTTTCTCTTTCAACTCATTTATTTTTGACTGTCTATCTATCTATCTATCTATCTATCTATCTATCTATCTATCTATCTATCTATCTATCTATCTATCTATCTATCTATCTATCTATCTATCTATCTATCTATCTATCTATCTATCTATCTATCTATCTATCTATCTATCTATCTATCTATCTATCTATCTATCTATCTATCTATCTATCTATCCATCCATCCATCCATCCATCCACCTATCTATCTATCTATCTATCTATCTATCTATCTATCTATCTATCTATCTATCTATCTATCTATCTATCTATCTATCTATCTATCTATTCATCCGTCCATCCATCTATCTATCTATTCATCTATATATCCACCTATCTATCTATCTATCTATCTATCTATCTATCTATCTATCTATCTATCTATCTATCTATCTATCTATCTATCTATCTATCTATCTATCATCTAATGCATCCATTTATCCATCCTTCTATCTATATAACTATTTATCTGTTAAAACTGGATTAATTGTATAAATATAACATTCTAATATCATGTAGTTAATATTAGCTGTACGAAGCTTGAATATAGCATTATCTCTAATAAAATAAATATTAAATAATCATGGAACAACTTTCATTGGATAATCTCTTGCATTTACTACGTGTGTATATATAAAAGATATATTTTGCAGGTTCATCCCCATATGATTTTAATTAGATATTCCAATATTTCACTTTGATCACGTAAACCCTAATGTATAAGAGCTTAATATGTACATTTAAATATAAAGAAGAGGGTTGGGCAAAATACAGGCTGAATATGTAATATTTTAAGTATTACTATAATTAGAAGAGATTTGAATTCAGACTTTCAAATTTAAATGGACATATTATGGTCATATTCATATGAGGTCAGAGTGACTTAAATCAACAGGTCTTATACATGAGGGGTCAGAGTGACTTAAAGTCAACCTGGGTATCAACAAGGTCTTTGAGCATTACATCATCAGATTTTCAATGGAATGAATGGCTGAAGGGTTGGAAGGTGGAGATGATGGAAACTTGTCTATTAAAGTTTGAAGATTTTTTTACCTTAATATAAACTGAGTATTGATATATGAGTGGGAAATGATCTAGACGAACCGATGAGTGCAGGTTCGGCATGAAATATATATATATATATATTGGCGATAATTTATCTTTTCACATGTATGTGATTATGTGTATCGGTTGTATAAGATAGAGTGGGTAGCTGTAGAGTGTTTAAAAGTCTGAAATCAATGCTTTTCTAATTACGCTAAGTTCAGTACAGACAATATACTTGATTTAAAAAAATATTATAAATTTTAAAAACCTTGTAAATAAACAATGATTATTGAGTACGTAGTGCTAAGAATATATAACAATATTTATGAAGTAGTAATCTTTAAATAGTACGCTATAAGAATCTAAAAACATTCTAGCCTATTAAGTGGATAACTTCATCAAACAATACTATGTTTGAATAAAATATTTTGTGAATGCATATGAAAATTTCAAAGATAATTTTTTAACATATTTATCTTAAAAATGCATTTTTATTACGTCCATATGAATTCTATATTTTAAAATTAAAATAGTCAATGCATATTTTAAAACATTCCCAAATAAAAGAATAGTTTTGAATATTTATATTTTTTTATTACAAGAAATGTAATGAAATTAATAATATATCATATGATTATATCACACGTCTAAATCTTACATATTGCTGTTTTAACAGCATACTTCACCCCCTTCCCATACTTATATGTCATCTACATGGTAAGCTTAGGTAACTAATATGTGCCAGATGGCAGTGCTTAATATTTTCATATTCATTGCTCTTCTGTTCAGTATTTTTAGACTAGTTCAGGCTTCTCACTGATGAAAGCCTTAAGCTTGAAACTAACCTGGGGATGTTGGATAGAAAAGCCTTGGATAGAGATTTATTAATTTTTATCGTTATTCACCTACTAGTTACTACAACTTACAGTCAGTTGTAAAAATGTGATGAAAGAAAAATAATAAGGCAGTAAACGCATATTAAAAAAACAAAAAAAAACACATTATCATTAACATAATACTTATGATAAATAATGAAAGATTAATAAACACTAACTGTAACTAAAACTAAAAAAAGTTTACTTATATATGTTCATCAAACTGTATTGAAGAAACAACTAACTAAATAAAAGATGTCTGGTAAAGAAAGACACACAACTTTTTATATAACTGGATCTATCTATGGATGATAAAAAAATCTAATTAAAAAGATATAAAATGAATATAAATTACAAATGAAGTGAGAATACTAACTAAGACAAATAATGTCAAAACTTTTAATAATTTCTCCATCTGAATAGAATCTGAGATTACAAATAACACTCTTTCACATCACCTTAATTTTACTAGTGAGGTAAAAAATAGATCTACTTTGATTTGAACTTACATTTGCAGTGATCTTAGCAAACTACAAATCTAATCAACTTTTATTTTTCAATGAAAATATAAATTCTATTAACTTTAACAATCTTGTAAATAAATAGTAATTATTAAATATGTAGTGTTGAGAGTTTATATAATAATATTTAGGAAGTAATAGCCTTTAAATGTGCATACTATGAGATTACTTAATAATATTGCGAAAATTTTATTTGTAAGTTTATTAAAATAAAAATTTATTCTCTTATTCTTCTCTTTCACTTTCTTTGCATATCTTCATACATTCATATATATATATTGCTTATAATACTTCTTTCATATAAACTTCAATGCAAACAAATTTTCTTAAAAACTTCTTTATTTTCCTTACAGTTTCGACTATGCAGCAGTCTTTATCAGAGCTACAATATTTGAATAATATAAATACATAACCATCATTTCACACATATATAAAATACATGTATATATATATCAAAATATACACACATATTCCCTACATACATATATATATATATATATAGATCCACATCACCCCTAGACATATATACAAATTCCATATCTACATCTATATATACAGATGCATACCTAAATATATACACATACATCTTTTAAACGTGTATGGGTGTATGTGTATCTGTGTATATATATGTATGTTTAAAAGATGTATGTGTATATATTTGGATATGCATATGTATATGTAGATATGAAATTTATAAATATGTTTAAGGGTGATGTGGATCTATATATATATATGTGTGTAGGGAATATATGTGTATATTTTGATATATATATATACTTTTATATATATGTAAAATGATAGTTATGTATTTATATTATTCAAATATTGTAGTCTGATGAAGATTGCTGGACAGTCGAAACTGTAAGGAAAATAAAAAAAGTTTTTAAGAAAATTTGTTTGCATTGAAGTGTATATGAAAGAAGTATTATAAGCAATATATATATATATGAAAATAAAAGTTTCCAGAAAATCTAGCTTATAAGGGATTCAAATAGATTGTGCATTTAAAACACTATTTTATAAATAATATTTGATTACAAGTATAATGTATATATTAAACTTTAGATTAATTAGAGAGAATCTGAATACAGATTTTCAAGCTTCCTTCAGCTATCTACTCCATGTTATATAACTGATACACATGACCACATACATGGGAAAAATATTATTAATAGCCTCTATTTATAAATAATTTTAATGTCATTTTTAATCAGTGAGTATTAAAAGATCCTGCCATCTTCTATACTGAGTCTCATTGGCATTTATATGGTGATGACAATTGTTCCCTTACTGAACTACTTTCACTTGTTCTCGAAATAAAAAATTAAGTCATTTATATGGTATAGTAATTTTAAATCACTGGCGAATAAATTTTTTTTTCTATTTTCTTATAGCAGTTTATTTGCAAGGACACTTTATGCTTTTTGACTTCTTTGATTTATTATGACTAAGTATATTTTCTAAATAGTTTTTTACTTTTAAGAATCTGATTCAACATTTTATTTTGATCACTGGAATGATATAATACACAATAGTCATTTAATTATTTTATCCTTTTTATTGATTTATTATGCTTTAATTCATGTTTCTTTCTTTTATTCTCACTAATTTACAGTTTTTGAATTAATTTTGTTTTAAGCATCCAAGATTCATTTCTATAATTAAAAACGACCAAGATATGTTTATTAAATATATACATTTTATATTCTCTAGGTAAATTTTATTTGTGAAATGTATATTTATATATGTATATAATAATTAATACATTCATTTAGTATACTGAAAGTTTATTATGAATGGAGGATGAATATAGACTGAAAATCATGTCTAAATTTCTTTATTTATTATGTAATAATAATAATAATAATAATAATAATAATAATAATAATAATAATAATGATGATGATGATGATGATGATGATGATAATAATAATAATAACAACAACAACAACAATAATAATAATAATAATAATAATAATAATAATAATAATAATAATAATAATAAGAAGAAGAAGAAGAAGAAGAAGAAGAAGATGAAGAAGTGGAAGAAGAAGAAGAAGAAGAAAAGAAGAAGAAGAAGAAGAAGAAGAAGAAAATGAAGAAGAAGTTGACAAAGAAGAAGAGGATGAGGAGGAGGAAGAAGTCATCCATAAATGAATAAAGCCATTCCAACTAAAAAAATAATGAAAGAAAAGAAGGGAGAAAAAGAAAAACTACGCTAGAAATAAATTCTGTGATGATTATATAAATCAATCTATGAACTAGAAATATATCCACATATAAAACATAGAACATGCTGTTTAATTTTCTTGATGCTTTGTGATGTTGTCTTTTAATTTCTTCAGACAAAACTTGTTTTTCTGAAATATTATCAACACCATATTTAATTGTGGCCTTTCAATATGTTATACTCTTCACCATACTTTCCCATTGGAAAGAACTGAACTTGCATTTCTTTAGAATGACTTTAAAATAATCCTTATAACAAAGACAGAGTCTACCTTTTCCACAAAATCCATAATCAAATTCATCATAAAACATACTTTTAGAAGTCTTGCATTGTTCATTCATTTTCCATACTCTAATCCAATGAAGATGTAATTTATAATAATAGACTCTATGGAATCACATTCCGAAAGCTCAAAAACATATTAATTGGTTTTACAATCATGCTACTATATTTAATAATTTGATAGAGCATTTTAAAAAGAACCTTCACTAATGCCTTTTTATCACATTGATAGAGTGTCCAGTTTCATTTCTGTGCAATAAATTTAATAAAATAACAGCTCGATATAAAGCTAACTTAATTGCAATAGTTATTTTCCTGTGATGCAATAATCTTAGTTTTAACTTTTTAAAAGCAGTAACAGCCATAGACGTTTGTGTTATACATTAGAATTTAAATCTTCCTTTCTAATTATAAAATAATGAACGTATTTAAATTGATTTATATTCTCAAGTTGATAACCTTCCCAGCTAAAAAATGCTGATTATTTTTCTTCTGTCTTGATTTTTTTGAACTTTAATTAATAAACCATATAATATAAAAATACTTTCAATACTTAATATATATGTTATACTTTGACATCAAGACTTACATTAGATAATTGAAATACTCTCAACCCAGAACATAAAACAATTTTTATAAGAAACATCGATTCTTCTTTTCCTGTCTTTTCGTGTTATCTTATTTTCTTATATAGACAGTTGCCTGCAAATGTTTCAGACAACTCTCTGTATAAGAAAATGAAGTAACATAAGAAGACGGATCTCTATTTCTCATAAAAAAATATCGTCTTATGCTGTAGTTAGAGAGTATTTCAATAATCTATTGTAACAATTACACGAGTCTTAATCTCAAAATTATATATATATATATAATTAAAGGGAATTTGAATCCAAACTTTTAACCTTCCTACCATCATCTACTCTATCCAATATAACCAATACACATGACCACATACAGGTGAAAAAGATAAATAATCACCAAGATACATATTTCATGCTAAATCAGCACTCATTTGTTGTTGTTGGAGAACATTTATATTTTTCACACATGTAGGTGTATTGGTTATATTGGATAAAGTGGATGACTGTAAGAATCCTGAAAGTCTGGGTTCAAATCCCCTTTAATTACATTTAGGTTAAGTATATACATTATATTTGAAGGTCAATATTATATACACCAACTGAAGTATCCAACCAGTTGAATCAAAACTGCATTAAAAATGTTATTGTTAAAATTCATCATTTTTTATTCATTGTTCTTTTCAAAAAATATAGCAAGTCAAGTGTTGGTGGTCGAGTGGTCAGCACAGTTGCCTTGCAAGCAGTTGTCCCAGGTTCGCTTCACGGCCAATGCTTTGCCACATGAAATATATATATATAGCAAAACAAAAACATGATAATTAATGTATTAATTTAGGATTCTTAAAATATTGTTCAATATTTTATAAATGCTAAAAATATTTAAGATACTACTTGTTAAAACATATTTTTTCTTTAAATTTGCTTACTGAAAATTTTGAATTCACTTCACAAATATATCATTTTATAAATTACACTTTCATAAAATGTGCTATACCCATGATATGGTAATAATTAATGTACTGTGGTTACTTTTCAAAAGCTTTTATTTTATTAGAGAATGAACAACAAAAAATGATTATTATTAAAATTTATTGATATTTAGTTTGAATTTAATTGGTTATTTTGACTCTGAATGATTGCTATTTTTTGAGTATATCTTTGCGAGCTAATTTATTTTTATATTTTTTAAAAAATTTATTTTTATCGTATTTACATTATATATCTTTTAAAATAAAATGAGATAAATATTTAAAAAATATTTTTATCTATATTGATTTAAAGCAAAAATAAAACATTTATGTGCTTTCTGTTTTGGATCATAAGTTTTCAAAAATTAGGCCAAATTCTAATTTATAATTTATAATATTATTTAATTAAAAATAATTATTACATATTTAAATACTACTCCAGAAGAAAAAAAATCACTCATTTGATTATATCAGAGTTTATAAAAAAATGAAAGTCGTTAGAAAATTATTCTGTAATGACAAGAAAACTATTTTTCTTTCTTTTTTTACTATTATTATAGCTTCCATCTATTGACTAAAACTGCAATTATAATTTATAAGTATTAGCTATAAAAATAATTGCTAAATGTTCAAAATGATATTAAAAATGAAGAGAACTATTAAAAACAAATATAAAAAATCAAACTTTAATAAACTTCAAATGGATAATGTATAATGCACGCTTAGGTTTTTTTCCATTTTATGTGGAAAATATTTTGACTCTAGAACTATTTAGTGCTGCCAGTGAAGAAGATAATTGAATAGTCTAGAAATTACATGAAAATTCTGACACATGTAAAAGAAATCTCATCAAAATTATTTATTATTTTTTGGGTTCTAATATAAAAGGCAGATTCTATTTTATGTATATAAAAATATGTAATATGGAAATTAATAATAATCTATATTGATTTTTATATTAGAAAATTATTTTCTTGATGGATAATATACTTTTTATATCCATTTATATTTTATTTATTCCAAAAAAGAAAGTGAAATGAAAAAAAAATCCTTAAATATAATTAATATGCATTATTAATTTATTTCATAAATAAATAAAGAAATGAAAGTCAATTTAATTCAGAAGTCGATAATGTTCATTGTTCGCATGGAAAATTTTTCTTCATTATTTATGAGGAAAAATAGATCTAAAATGCTCTATTTTTATTGGTTTTGAAATCTCTTTTTTAAAAATAACATATATCATAATATCATATGAGTTGTCTTTATTCCAAATAATAAATAAATAATTTAAATAATAAATTAATAAATAATAAAATTCAAGTAATATAAAATAAACACATAAATTCAAATGATCTCAAAATGAAAAGTAAAAGTCAATAAAATTAAAAATAATCAGATTCAGGTGTTCACATGGAAATTGCAGCTTGCAAGCATTAAAAAAATTAATTTATTTGTAATATAAGATATGGCATATAATACTTTTTATTAGTCATTCATTAGACTAGAGATTATTCATTTAATAAATAATATTTCTATAGGATAATTTTCACTACACTCTTAGCAAGATGGGGACTGATTTCTATCTGCTTTTAGAACTTTGTGGAGGGATGTAATCATAAAAATATGACCAAAGACATGTGAAAAAGATATATGGTCCCCAAGATGCACATTTCTTACTGAATCACACTCATCAGTTGGCCCAGATTACAATATCTTACAAATATCAATAATAAAGATAACTTACTGAATAATAATTCTGTAATGTAATTTTCATTATACGACTCTCATGCAATATAGGAACTGGTCTGCTTTTAATACATTGTTGAGAGGTATCATCATAAACATATGATGAAAGTCATGTTGAAAATATCTATAGTCCCCAAAATTCCCATTTGATGCTGATTCAGAACTCATCAGTTGTCCCACATTACAATCTCGTATACATATTTTTATAATTGATATATGTAAGACATTGTGATTTGGGACAACTAATAAGTGCTGTTTTAGCATAAAATGTACATCTGGGGGTCATAAATCTTTTTCACATGACTTTAATCATATATTTACAATTATTTCCCCAACAGTGTATTAAAAGCAGATAGAAAACAGTTCCTATCTTGCATGAGAGTGATGTAATGAAAATAGCACTACATACTTTATTGTCCTAATACCATCCTTTTTAGTAAAGTCAAAAAAATTAAAGAGTCTAAAATCTTCTCTGATATTAACTTTGTAAATAAAAAAAAAACAATACTAAACAATACAAATATTGAAAACAAAGAGACATACAATCAATTTAATTTATACACATAGTGTGTCACAATGAAAAGGTGACTGGAATTCATTCCAAGCTACTTTAAGTTGCTACCTCCAATCAGCACACATGTTACATAGGGACATAACTTAACTTTTCACCATAAACATTTTAAGGCATTAATGTGCTGAGATCATCTGTTGTGACATAAAATGTGATAGCGTGTTTTGTATCTTTGTAGATCTATGCTTAACTTGCCATCTTGGAAAATTAGTTTGGAAAAATATTCTTACAACTCACATCTTCACTTACACACAGTTCGAATGATTTCAAATTCAGAAAGGGTGCTGCAAGCAGCTTGGATAGAGAACTAATTAGGAAGTAACTTTTCAATGACACTCCCTATGTATAAAAAATATTGACTTAATTTTTTTAAAAATAATTGTGCTTAAATATCATTTCTGAATTGTCCATAATGTAAATCACTAAATTTTGTGAAATTTTTTAAATATATTTTTTGACAATATCATCATTTTCATCCATTATCGATTCACTGCAGGATAAAGGTCTCTCTCAGTTCAATCCATCTTTCTTAATCTTCAGCCTCTCCACATCACCCCAGTGCATTTTTTTACTTTATCTATCCATTTCACATGTGGTTTGTTTCTAGATATTTTACATTCTCTTGGAATCCAGTTTAAAATTTCAATTGTTCATCTATTAACATTTCTTCTAACAATGTGTCCAGCCCAACTCCATTTCATTCCTTTCTTTCAATGATGCCAGTAGCATCTGTTTGTTCTCTAACCCATTTATTTAGTTTTTGATCTTTTCTTGTTACTCCTAACATACATCTCTTCAGTGATCTGATGTCTCTGTATTGCTCTTCTGTTAAGTGCCCAAGTCCCAGTTTGTAAGTAAGAAATGGTAACACACATTTATTAAAAATCTTATTTTCAAACAGATAGACATATTTTCTCTTAATTTTAATTAATTTCGCAATATATTGTGTACTAATTATCTCTCAATTTACCATTATTTTATTTATATCATTATTTTAATATTAAGAAACAAACAATGAAATAATAATAATAAACTATGATCATGTATTGGATTGTATAGCAATTTTAATCCCGTCATTTGTGATCCAATGTGAGATTTCAGATCTGTTTTAATCAATTTTTCTTGCCACTATCTCATGCCAGCATTAATCGTTTTTCATATGTTTTTTTATTGTGCAACTTTTACATCCATAAAATCACCAATAATTAAAAAAATTACTATGCTCGTTTTTGATGGATATTTAATTTTTTTTTTCAGGTTTTATATTCTAATTTTTTCCTGCATTATTTTATAATAAATTTCTTGACTATTTCAAATACTTTTACGCCTTCAAGCTGACACTTTTGATGATAATCTCTTTAACTTTTATCTCATAACTTTTTTAGTGACAGTTTTCTTTATTGTTAAACTACACATGTGATATTATCAACATATTGAAGATAGTTATAGCCTTTTCTACCAATCTTGAATCATATTTGTTTTTAATTGTTAAATGGAGAATTAGTCTGTTCTATATAGTATAATCAGTATGAAATGTAAATTTTGAATTCAAAGAGATTTCACATAATAACTATGAAATGATTTTTTAAAAACCATTTCGAAATTTACAGTGGCCAACTTAATCGAAGACTTTGTTTTTAATCAAATAAATATGTCTTTTTCTGGATTTCCCTGAATTTTTTCCATTATCAGAAATGATAGCTCTTATTCATTAACGTTCCTGAAACTATCTTAGTTGTTTAATAGGTTCCTTTCAAGACAGGGAAGTGGAACTTCATTACAAATAATTTTTTACACAATCTTCCAGGAAGTGGTATAAAAATGTAGATTAATTTTATTCAATTTGTAGGCCATCAAAATTAATTGACAACATTTGGTTACTATTTTTGTTGATTTATGTTTAATTTTGATCTAATTTGTGATACAGGCAAATAAATTAAATTATCTTAATTTTTGAAATTGATCTCAAGACAAACTGGTCTCATCCTTCATTACTGAATGTTTTCAATGTAGCATCTTGGTGGATGCAATGTGGTAGAACACTGCTAAATAAATATTCAATTTATCATTGTTTGATCTTTTTAATTTTGATTATAATTTTGACATGTTGATTTTTAAAAATCTAGTTATGGCTGAAACTTCTTTTTTACCTCGCAATCCATTTTTCCAAACTTGATTACACTTTTAATATCTTAGCACATATCATATTGTTTTTTTGTGCTTTAACTAAATGCTTTGGTTTTAATCTTTTTTAAATTTTATTTTAGCTTCTTTTCTTTTTTTATTATTGCAATTGCATTATCTGACATCCATTTTTATTAACTAGTAGTTTTGTTTTATCCTTTTTTTTTTAAGATTATTTTTTTCTAATTTATTTTTTATAGAAATCTTTCTTTTACGAGTCTAGAATTTTTTAACTTCTCTTGAAGTAATTTATGAACTGACATAATTTTCTCATAACCATGTTTTTGGTATTAAAAATTAATATTATTAGTTTAATGTCTTTGTCTTCATCTGATACTTCTGCATATAGATAGTAGTTTACTCAATGAACGAGTGTATTGACAATAAAAAAAACAACTTAAATTCAACAAAGTTTTTAAGCCATTTTTCAATTTCATTTTTGCGTCAAATCTTTATTGATCAATATGTACTTTTTTTTCTTTTTTTAAATTTTATTATTCTAGTCATCATTTACAGAGAATATTATTCCTGCAAGTTGTAACAATTTCCATTTGTCCTAATAATAAAACTTTAATTTTCTTCTCTTCTAGGAAAGCTCACAAATGGCTTATTAAATATGTAATGCTGATAGTATAACTGTATTCACAAGACTAAAAACATTACTATAATAATTCATAAGCCAAAGCCCAAAAAATTACTTAAATAAACTTGAAATAGCCAAAAAAAAGGTAAATATTTTACAAGTTCATTAAAATAATTTTTTGGGATCTGGCTTGAATTATCATAGTAATATTTTCAGACTTGGTTGTTTCATGAATACCTTTTTCTTCCCAGATGTAAACTTATGACGTCACAAACACGTAATAGTATCCTGTAGTGCAAGTCATAATAATCAATGGTGTGTGCATCAAACTTTTATCTAATGCCTATACCACCATTTTCCAAATTAATTTCTAACCTGTGGCTTTCATCAGTGAGAAACATTGGATATGAGGGCTCCACCTAGATCTTTGGTATTAATGCAACCCTTCAGCAGCCATCTTTTATTTTTCTAGTTAATTATAAAGTAGTGAGTCCAAAATGAGAACACAAAAACAGCAACAACTCATTGAAGTTTGTGTTAAATCTCAACATCTAAGTCTACTTTTCTATTTATAAAACAACAAAATTAAATTGAAAGGCTGAAACTTGTCGCATGCGCTTTTTGAATGCTTGTATGACAGCCAATCAGATGTAATGATAGCTGTCTAGAAGGCTCTCAAATCACAACCCAAGACAGATTTTACAAAAGAAAGGTGGTTCCCACCCTTTTTACTTAACTTCCTCTATACACACACACACACACATATATATATATATATATATATATATATATATATATATATATATATAAGCCAGTCTAAAGCATTTTGACTTGAGAGTGTGAAGCTTTAAATATCTTCACATTTAACTCACTGAGATTTATAAACATATAGTAGGAAATCTTAGAATTTACTAGGCAGTAATTTTTTCAGATATTATAAACTGATTGGCTGTTATACAAGCATTCAAAAAGCACATGCGAGAGGTTTCAACCTTTCAATTCAATTTTAAACTGTTTGTGCTTTATAAAGCAACAAAATGTTTAATCTAGGTTACATTCTCAAGTTGATAGATAGCTGTGTTATCTGAAAGTTGTGATCATAGGCTGTTAAAAGACATTCTTAAATAGATCTAGATCTTTATACGTGATAATTAAAATATTAAAAACTTTCAGTAAATCATTTTTTGAGCTAGAAAAATAGCACAATCATCAGAATACTGCAAATCTAGCATCTTAAGAAAATGAAGTGCTTCTTGTAAGCAACTGACAAACAATTCTCAAGATCACTGTTATAAAGATTAAAAACAAGGTTGGAATAAGTACATATCCTTGTTCAAATGCCTCAGATTTTCCACTTGTAATAATAATGCTTGCATTTTCATGCCAATCAACAAATTTCAAATAATGACCCAAACCTGTCCAAATGCATTGGATCAAATCACTAAAAGCAATATATAAACCATTCTTTGTCTCATCCCTTTTTTTGCATTTGCCTGTCAATCAAAATTACATCTATAGTACCACATAATTTCTTAAAACCACCGAGTCTCTTGTAATTATTCACCTATAATTGAAAGTAATCTATTCAACAAAATTCTTGAAAGTACATTTGCTGTAATGGATAATAATGATATTATATGATAATTATCTTGCCTATTCACTTTATTTTAAAAAAAAAAAGGAACAATAAAAGATCTATAAGATCACATGACACAATTTCATAAGTCCAGATATTATCACATGACACAACTTCATAAGTCCAGATATTACCAGAAAATATCAATATTTTTGAAGCTAATATATTATCATCATATTTTAAAACTTCTCTAGATATGTTATAAGGACATGCAACCTTTCCATTTTTTAAGATTCCAAAGAACTTCTTTAACTTCATTAATCTGGATATCTTTGGCCAAATCTAAGTAAATAGATGAAATGATTATATCTTTAAAAGTTTTCAAACCAGTTCCTGAGTCAGTATTCAAAAGATGATCCAAAACTTTGTAGAGTGCCATTGCTAGATTTAATAGGATTGTGACATCCTTTTTCTGATCCATATGTTGCATTCAATGCATCAAAAAAAAAAGATATAGAATAACTATGATCAGTGAATGTCTGAATTTTTTTTGAAGTTTTAATCCAACAAATATTTTTTTTAAGTCTTCTTGTCGGTCATTGAATTTCTGCCTTCAGAGCTTTTACATTTATTATGAAGTTCCACATTCAATTTATTGCTCTGCCAAGCAGAGAATGCAACATTATTAATAATGTGATCATTGTCAGAAAAGCAGTCATGATTCTTCTGCTTACTGAACTCAAGAATAGATTTAATTGTATCCATAACACACTCCTTAAGTGAATTCACTGCTTCAGTAATATGATAGTTTTAAAGATCCAAATTAGCAATTTTAGTATTCAATTGTTATTGAAATTTAATACCTTATATGATTTTCTTGTGAATATGATTAGTACATATCTGTTTTTAAGGCAATTATTATTTTAAACAGAGTATTCTAATCTATTATCTGTCTAACAATCTGAGATTATAAGTGCTCATGTAATATGCACTTTTATTGTATTCTGACTCTTAAACAATAATATAACCTATTAAATGCCATTGTTTTGAGAGTGGATGCATACATGTTCCTTTGTAGTGCTTTTCTGCCTAAACAAAGTGAATAAACATCACATTAGACTATTTCTTATGCTTGCTTATAACTGTTATTGAAACAGACACAACTCTCTATATGTATTGCCACTTAGTGCAAGCCAGAGTAATCAATGGATGCCAGAAGGCTTGTGCATAAAATACTCATCTAGGTACAGTGCTCTCAGATCCAAGGCTTCTCACTGATGAAGGCCACAAGTCAGAAACTAGCCTGGGGATATTGGATGTGTAGACACTAGATGGGGATTTTGTGCACAAGCCTTCTGGCATCCATTGATTACTCTGTCTTGCACTGAATGGCAATATGTATAGAGAGTTTTGCCTGTTCCAAACAAAGTGTTAGTGATTGTCAATCCAATCTGCATGTTATTCATAAATTCAGTAATAACAAGTCATTTCATGGAACAGCTCCAACACACATTCAATACTTTTGGCCAATGTTCTATTATTTGTAGAACACATGCATTAAAGTCTCCAAAAAGAACAATTTCATATTTTAATGGTATTTCTGTAATAAGGATATCTAACAAGGAATAAAAGCTTACTTTCTATGAAATTCTCTAACTTTAAGGTTAGAGCATAGACACTGGTGAAATAAGCTCTAGTACCATTAGGTGGGGCAAATTTTAAAAGCACTATCCTTTCATTGACACAATGATGAATTACAATACTGGAAGATACTAAATTAGATTTTACAGCAAATCCAACACCATGCATTTTTCTTTCACTGACTGACTTGCTGTTCCAAAAAAAACTTGTACCCATCCATCTGTTCTAATAAACTTCCCTTTTACATGGAGATGAGTTTTGTTAAGAACAGCTACATGAATCTTAAATTTTGACAGTTCTTTAGCAACAAGTGCCATCTTGCAGTCTGCTCTTGAATAACATGTATCATGTAAAAGTTCATACTTTCCATGTACCTATATTTAGAAGAAAATAAATTAATGTTTGTGTTACATACCTGTAGTACTATGACTGCCTTTTACGACATCACTATTATTGATATTATTATTATTATCCTTATTATTTCTACTGCTGAAATGAACAATCCAATAGGCAAGACAAGACTGTAAGAGACAGGCCATTTCTAGACCACATTTTCTACTCACTTCCATATATCCCCAACATTTTTTACTGCAATTTTGCATAAGTATTTGATGAATTAAATGGGAAACTGAAGAAATAAAAGTAAATGGAGATTATTTAAGTCATCTTCATTTTTTGTGGATGAAGTGATTGCTTTTCCAAATAATGGTTCAGACCTTTAGGAAATATTGCAAGACTTATCAGATGAAAGTAAAGAGGTATAACTAAAGATTATATACTAAAAAGACTAAGGTAATGTTCAATGGATTTTTTCAGAAGAAGAAAATAAAGACTGATCATCATGAATTAGGAAAAGTTACAATTACAAATATCTTGATCAGATTATTAAGACAGAACACTTATGGATGAAATTAATCACAGAATTAAACTTGCATGAAATGCTTTTCATAGAAATGGCTATAAAAAACAAAACAAAATAAATGCACCTATGGATATGTGACATAGTCATTTAACAGAAAAGAATGCTACTCAACAAAGTATGGAGATTAAACAGGCAAAACTCTCCATACAGTAGTGCCACTCAGTGCAAGCCCAGAGTAATCAATGGATACCAGAAGGCTTGTGCATAAAATTCCTATCTAGTGCCTACTCATCTAATATCCCCATAATAGTTACTGGCTTGTGGCCTTTGTCAATGAGAAGCCTTGGATCTGAGAGCACTGCAGAGATTTTAGGATCTATGCAACCCTCCAGAAGCCATGTTTTATCTCTACTTAACTACAAAACTCTGGCTTGCACCGAGTGACACTTCTGTATGAAGAGTTTTTCCTGTTTAATAGCAGTTATGAGCAAGCATAAGAAACAGTGATCCTGTGATATTTAATGGTTTAGAGTATGGAGACGTATGTTAGGGAATAACAAGAAAAGATTGAAAAAAAAAAAGAAATACACAATTGCGAAAACAAATAGATATCATTGGAATAATTAATGGACTAAAATGGAGCTGGGATGGACACATTTCTAAAAGAAATAATAATAGATAGATACTTGATGTTTTAAAATTAAATCCCAAGTCATTGCAAAAGATCTAAAAAAAACTATATGTGAGATGAATGGTGAAATTAACAAGTTTGTTGATGTCTTGTGGAGAAGAGGAGCCAAGGGTCGGAGAAATTGAACTAAATTTGGAGAGACCTTCATTCTGCAGTGGATATTAATGGGTGAAATTGACGAAGATGATGGTAATAACTACATTCTATATATATATATTTCACTATTCACTACACGAATAACTAACATTTTATAATAGCAAATAAAATACTCATAGCATTATACAGACTAATTTTTTACAGCTTTGAAATTTCTGATTCAGTTTTCTAAAAAAAAGAACAACTTACATATATAATATATAGAGTCTATGAGCACAGACTTTCATACGATCCACCACTCTCCACTCTATCTCATAACACTGATACACTTGAACACACATATGTCGAAAAAAATAAATAATCACCAATATATTAGTATTTCATGCTAAAACAGCAATCATCAGTTGGTTCAGATTATCATCTCTACACATATATGCTATAAGTGCTTAGATATATATTAAGATAGCCAATATTCATATTTTAATGGACAGGTTTCAATCTACTCCACACTCCAACTCTTCAACTGTCCATCCAATTGAAAATCTGATATTAAATGCTAATAAAATTCGATAACGTTGCAAAGTTTTGAAATATACAAAGTTAAATTTTTAAACAACTATGTCGTAAACGTCTTGGCTTATATATTTTAAAAGTACTGTATTTTAAAATTATAAACTAAAAAGAAGTAAATGATTTGTTTTTTAAAAATAAATATAATAAAGGTTAAATTAGTAAATTAATATACCAAATAAAAAATATATATTTATAATTGTTACATTAATATATATATATAATTTTAATAATATTTTTCAATATTTGTTTTCAAATTTCCTTCCCTTCCCTTTTCGATTTTCTCATGTGTAATTAATAAAAATATACCAGATTTTAATAATTAAAATCAAAACAATTACTTTTATCAACATAATTTAACTTAAGGTTGCTTACTAAATATTATATTAAAATCAAGATTATTTAATTAATTTTTAATTATTGCTGCGCATGCGTGAATAATATTTCTCGAATTTATTAATGACCGTCTAGAAATTCTTTATTCAAGTTCAATGCTATTTATAAATGATATATTTTCAATATTGATGCGATTTTAACTGTTACTGCTCTATTTTACTTTAATGGCGCCTGAGGTAATTATAAAAGGTGTTTTAGTCAAATCGAAAGTTAGCCATTCTAAAAGAAAACAACACATCAGATAACTTCTGCAGGCCTGGTATCCTGTTAAGTGACCTGATTTGACCTTTTCACTATCTACGACAACACTATACTTTACTTTTTCCTACTGCTTCCACGTTTTGGTCCTTTAGTGTTATCATTTTCCTTACGGTGCAGCCTCCAGGCGCATTAGTTGAGATAGATAATTCTCACGCAAAAGATTCCAATTTAACAAAATTGATAGGTTTGAAAAATTTTAAGAAGCTAAAAGAACAGGTATTCCTGGCTTGAATAAACGACCTTTACTTTTTCTCACTTTCTTCGAGATTCTCCATACCTAAAACAGGTCGGCAGGTGGCGGTTTAGCACTTCTCAATTACGGCAAAAGTTTTAAAAATTTACCTGTGTTAAAACGTTTTCTTTTGTGAGGCGATACAAGTTCAAGAAATGCCTTTGGAGTTTGATAATTATAATTATTATTACTGAGAACAACTACAGTGTCGTATATGTTAGTTTCAAATTCAATACAAAGACTTCCAGATCTTGTTATGCGAAGAAATAGTGACTGTCGCCCGGCTGCCGGTTACTCGGGCTTTTCTTTTATTGATAAATC
Organism: Epiperipatus broadwayi; assembly: GCA_028023455.1. Taxonomy (NCBI): domain Eukaryota; kingdom Metazoa; phylum Onychophora; class Udeonychophora; order Euonychophora; family Peripatidae; genus Epiperipatus; species Epiperipatus broadwayi. Next base: position 2,967,294 of record JAQFVV010012527.1, read on the forward strand.
TGACCCATTTTATGAGTAAGATCGTCGCAGCTACGCGCATCAGGAGCATTGACAAGCGCATGCATTATTTTGCCGATTGTTTTAAGGAAAATTATATATTTATTTAGATTGTATTTTATTTTATTTATATGGCCAGCTGATTCGAAGTAATGAAGGTAGGGTGTCTTTAAAATTATTTAAAAAGTTAACTCTTTTTTTAAAGATTTAAAAACATTTTTAGATTTTTACTAACATGTAAACATTAACGTTGTTTGCTGATTTTATCTTTATATTATTATAACATAAATATATAATCTCTGTTTATAATATTTATTCCAAGTTTATTAATAAACCGTATTATTTTGATAGATGAATCAGCTATGTAAAGTGTGCGGTGAGCCGGCGGCAGGTTTTCATTTTGGAGCTTTTACCTGCGAAGGTTGTAAGGTATGATTTTCGATATTATTATTTTTAATAAAAACTGGTTATTCGATATTAGCGCATGTGTATATTTCATTTTATAAGTGTGTTAAATCTAATTAATTTAATAAAAACCAAATATATCGTGAGTGTAAATGACAAATTGTTTAAATTGTTTTAATTAGGTTTATTGCTGTGCGTGTAATAGTTTTAATCTACAATAAAGATCACTTTAGGAATTTGATTTAAATTATACAAATCGCTTCAAAAATTACAATTTTGGTATTAAATTAATTAATAAATTGAATTATTTAAAAATAAAAAAATTGTGGCAGTTTTTTTATTTAAAAAAAATTGTTTTAGGTTGTTTGTTTTTTAACGCAAATAGTTCGCAGGTACTTACTTAAGCTAGTTGTTTATTGTCAATAAGTATTGATATTTACAATTATAAAAGCCACATACATAATAAGAATTACTTTAAGATAAATTTGGATGTTTATGTGACGCAATAATTTAAAAAGATACTAAATTATTTACAAATATATTTATAAATTGTTTTGAATAGGAACGTTTCAAAGTAGAAATAGAATATAAATTCTCCTAGTAATTAGATATATAAAATAAAAAAGAAAAGAAAAACGGTAGTTTACTAAACGGTATTAATGTTCAAAAATTTAAATAGTATATATAATTGTTAGAATTATTTTTTTAAAGAACGTCGTGAATATAAATCTTGTCTGTAAGTTTAATGCGGTTATGTAGATACATATAAAACCGCAGCGATTTTTCAGAATATATTTATTATAAATTTACGGTAAAAATTTAAATTAAAAGAAAAATAGAAAGAACTTTAGATAAAGACCTAAATATTTTTGCTATTCAGAATATACTATACTTTGAAAATTATTTGTGGATTTAATCACTAGCTTGTAATAGATTGGCTTTTTTCGTGTTTGCCATATAAACCCCAACGCTTTAATCTTGAAGCAGATGTCAGCAAATAAAAAGAATGAATTCTTAAAGGCTCTAAACCGCTACAATCGTAGGAGTTTTTTTTACCTTCTGGATAAATGCATCGCGTCTACAAATGATCCATTTTATCATATTTCCAATTCTACCAGCGATTCTGACCCATATAAATCTGTATTGTTAAAGCTGAGGGTGAGGGGAGGCTTCTAAAACTCCTATAATTAAGCAGGCTATTGCCTCGAGCCATTTCATCACAGAGTGCAGGTAACTCCTGGTTTCAGTGCTGGTCCATCGTCGCCACTGAATATTCCTCCTGGATCTAGCCAAATATACACCATTTTCTCCTGTCAGACAGTTTTCTAATCGAGCAGACACAAGCTAGATAGATAGGATAAAGGACTGGTTTCCTTTTTACTCAAACTTACTTTGTCATTCAAAACAAGGGAACCGGTTTTTACGGGTCACCCACGTCAACCCAACTTCTTGTAGTTACTAAAAGTCCATCTTTTTTCTTTTCTTTTTTTAAAATTCTAACGAAAATAAAATTGATTGTAGTTAAGAAATCATTTTGCTCTTAATAACTCACTGTTGTAAATGAGAATAATTAACCGTAACATATATGTATAAATGTATGTGTGTGTATCTATATATATTTATTCATAGAAATACTTTTAAGCTGTAATCATTTTTCTTTTTTACGTAATGGCTCATTTCTCAGCAAGAAAACTGAACAAATTGTATAAATGCTGCACTTATAATTAGTAAAAAGAATTGGAGCAAAAAAAAAAAAAAAAAGAAAATAATAATAATAATTAATCTATGATTATAACTTTCTTTTTTAATGGTATTATTAATTTTCAGGAAGTATAAAATTTTTATAAAGTAATCTTTAATTGCACTTACATTAATATGATTATAATTTTGAGTAAAATTTCATCTGTGCATTCTGAATATGTGAACGCAGATTGGGTAGATTACCTTTATTTTAATTATATGCATAACTTAATTTATTTTTTATTTTTTTAATATTTTTATATAAATAATGAAAACGAAAATATAAAATAATCCGCCCCAGTTTTGAAAAAAAAAACCCTGTAACTAATGATAAAATAATTTCTCGTTAAATTCCCCAATTTTTTTAAAAGACTTCTTTGACCAATAAGTGACTATTTAAAAATAGACGAAATGTTTTAATAATAATAATAAAAAGCATTAGTTTAACATTTGTTTAGGTGAATTTATGTTTAAAAAATATAAAATTTAAAGAAAAGATCAAACATATAAATTAAAATGTCAAAGAGTATAATATATACTAAAGTAACATAAGAAATGCATTTTCTATAGTACAAGTTATTAAAAAAATTTACTAAAGGGGGAGGGGGACAGGTAATTGACTTTAATTTTCATGATTTTGTAAATCAATATTTAATAATGAAGATGATTTATTTATATAAAAAAATGAGGTTCTGTTTGAATTTTTCGCACTCTAATTTAAATTATCACTTAATTTCATTTTGCAAATAATACTATTATTCATTATTGGATAATCTCTAATCTAGTGAGTGATTAATAAAAATTAATAATATAATTTATCTGCGATTGTTATAATATTTTAGTCTTATTTTTGAATGCGTTTTGCTAACGAAAGATTTTGGATCTATGCTTAAATAATATATTTATCTTTTTATAGCGTTTAGTTTTCATTTCAGCAAAATTTATTCTAGTTAGGATTGTACCATTATGATGTAATAAGATGTAATGCTTTTATTATACAAATAATTTTTACTTAGATGCTATTAGACCAATGATTACTCATTTCTGTTGAATTTTATCTGCACTATCAGGTGTACATATACAGCGCTCTCCAAAATTTATCTACAAATTTTAATTGCAAGCTTTGTTTTATTAAATCTTCACGTTTCAGTTTTGGATTTTTTGTCTAACATCCTTTTTTTACTTTTTGCTACCCAATATATAAATATGTAATATATATATATTACATATTTAATCTATTACATGAACTTTTTGCAACAAATCCCATTATCTTTATTTTAATAAAAGACAAAAAATGTTTAAACTCTGATCTTTTTTTTTTGTTTGTTTTTTTATTATAATTTTTATAGTTTATTTATTTTTTAATTCTTCTTTTATTTTTTTATATACTCTTTGTTTTATTCTAAGATTTTGCATTTAAAATAAGATGCTTTATTACACTTAAAGAAAATATTAAAAATTTATCATTATGATTATTTCGTCAAAGCTTAATTATGTAATAAAAATTACTCATTAAATATATATCTAATATGTCTAAATAATTCCAACTGAGATATGCTAATTCAGCGCACTTTTTACGCATATCGGATCTTTATACTTTATTCAAAAAACATTTTATATTAAAATAAAAAAAATGGATTTTTTTGATTTATCTAATTAGAGATTATTAGAAAATTATTTATAATAATTTAAAAACTAACTCTAGCCATATCACTTTCAAAAGTAAGATTTTTTTTTTAAATATAAAAAGCAATCAATTTGATTGTTAAATTTGTATTGTTCTGGATATTATATTCTAAAGCAATAACGACGCAAATTTCTCCAAAATTAATTTATTGACATTGTATAAAATACTGTTTGGTTTCTAATGAAAAGACCTGTTGATTATATTTTTGTAAATTAATCATATTATGTATGTGCATATAACATTCATATTGAAAAATAAAATTTAATAAGTGAATTATATTATTTTAATAACCACTCAAAATATAATACTGTACTTTATGATGCTATTTTATTATATATATATAAAATTTGATGTAGAGTTAAAACAGTGTGTTTAAGAACTTTTTCATAAATATACGTCAACTTCTAGAAATTATTTCACACACACACAGCACATATAAGGTCAATTAAACAGCATCTGATAATGTGAAATATTAATAATTTAAATATACAAGCCTTTAAATTAGTAGTTTACTTCTCCGATTATATATATATATATGAAACCTACCTTTTTAACCGCAAAGAAACTTAATAAATGCATTAATATTTTTTGCTGTATATATTGCTTTGTGATTTTAAAAAAAGGGTCATTGGTAGTGGAAAAAAGCAAAATGAAATAAATTTATAAGATTAAAATTTTGTTATATATATATATAAAATCATGCTTTGACATATAGATTGTATCAAAGCCTGCTTAAATGAGTAACAAAAATTGTTTTGTACCAAAGATTTATTACCTTAATGGTTGATAATGAACTACATATTATGACAAAATATATTTTATTATATATGTGAAATATAGTCAACAAGAAAGAAGTTATATCCATATATATATAATTATAATTTAAATAATATTTTTAACGGTTTATAAACAATTACAAACAATCTTAAAATCCACAGAAGTACTTTCGGTTACTTTCTAACCTGCCTCAACTGCCATTAAATTCAAAAACCATACCTTTCAAGCAAAAAAGTAATGTCATATATCAAATTTTTGTGATTGTATGCTATCATATATAGGTGAATCTAGGTGCAGTATTGAGAAAAGATTGAAGGAACATAAATTATTATATAAGCGTGTAAAAAATAAAAATAATGGTGATTTAATATCTTCTTCAGTTTTCTTTGACCACGAAAAAACAAGTAAATATAAATTTAAATTTAATTTTAAAAATGTGAAAATTCTTCATGAAGAGAGAAACCATAGTAAAAGAAAAATTAAAGAGGCAATTTTTATAAACAGGAATAAAACGCATTTAATAAATCGACAAGCTTCTAACATTAAAATACGAGATTCAGATTCGTGGAATTTGAATTGATGACGTTTGCTTCCGCTTTTGGTTTTTGAATTTAATGGCAGTTGAGGCAGGTTAGAAAGTAACCGAAAGTACTTCTGCGGATTTTTGTAATTGTTTATAAACTGTTAAAAATATTATTTCAATTATAATTACAATATTGTTTTTAATTAACGGATATTTTATTTATTTTATATATATATAGTCCAAAAGACAAAATCATAATGGGAAGTACTGTGTCTTCTCTTTTTTTGGAGTCAAGAATCTCTCAACCACTATGCCCAAAATAACCTGTTAGCCACCTTCCTTTCCCTTTCCATTCCCTACCCCAAGTTTTCCCATATTCTTCTCTATTCTGCTCCATCCTGTTTCCACAAATAATCTTTGACAACTCTATGCCCATTATATCTAAATCCCTCTTATTTTTTCTCAAACCCAGCATAAAAACCAATAACCTATTTTCTGTATAATTACTTTGTTTATGTTTATTCTCTGGCAACTTTATTATTCGTAACCTTTCTGCTTGTAAGCATTTACATTTAATTAACACAACACTCTCTAGTATCAGAGTTATGATTAAACAATAGAAAGTGAAATTACCGTCATTCATTTCCAAATTTTTTCAAGGATAAGTTTAAAAAACTAGTATCAAAAACATGGTATTTAAATCAGAGATGATATCCATAATCTCTCACTCATATCAGCTTATAATATAATTTACAAAGGCAGAGTTAATTGCTATTCTTTCTATTAGCAGTGTAAAGCAAATGGTGATCATGTGATGTTTATGGGCTTAAAACGAATCCTGCCTAATATGATAGTGGTGGCTATGGTTATTAAAGAACTAAAGGCACCAAAATGTATAGGTACTGAACTGAATTCAGACCTATATGAATATATAATCTAATGAGCTTAGATTGAAAATATTATAGTGTTTTCAATTTAAGACTCGTAGTTTTGTAGTTAAGTAGAGATAAAAGGTGGATGCTGGAAAGTTGCATTAGATCTTAAGATCTAGGTGCAGTACTCTCAGATTCAAGGCTCCTTACTGACAAAGACCACAAGCCAGAAAGTAGTCAGGGGATATTGGATGAGTAGGCACTAGATGGGGATTTTATGCACAAGCTTTCTGGAATCCTATGATTACTCTGGCATGCATTGAGTGGCAATATGTATAGAAACTTTTGCCTATTTTAATAACAGTTATATGCAAGCATAAGAAATGGTGATCATGTGATGTTTATTTTTGCAAATACTGAATCATTCAATTTTTTGAAATGAAAAAAAAAAATATTCATATCCCATTAGGATATTTCAAATCATTAACTGTATTAATATTTAATAATTGCTTAACAGTTTGTGATGGTGGTATTTTAGTTGTAATTCTATGTTAGACTATTTTTATCACCTAACGTTAAATATTCAATGTCTTTAGAAAAATATTAAAATTTTATTTAAATTAGAATTCTAAGTACATCTAACTGTTAGTAATAGCTCACAGGTTCAATATTTTATGTTAAACAATAAAAATATCCAACATAGAATTATTAATATTTGAATCATTTTGTATAAAAATATATTAGAAATTAAAATTAGGAAATTAAACTAAAAGCATAAATGTAAATGCAAATTATCAGATACCATTGTCCTGTGAAATCAATTAATTTTTTAGGGTACTAAATAAATAAGATTTTGTGTTGTCTGATACTTTGGTTTTACTTTCTTAATCCATTTGATGTTTTTTTTCTCAGTGAATAGATAGATGTGCATATAAAATTATAAATGTTGAAATAATTTACACAAATTATAGACTAGTAAGAGGAAATGGTGCATTTTAAAAAAATCATTAATTTTTTAAAAATTATTAAGAATGTTATTAATATCAATAATTCTGCACTAACATGCTTAGGTTAGAAAAGTTTAATATTGTAAAAATTATATGTTTATCTGTGCTAAGCATTTTCAAAGTTCCTGGACTTCATATTCATAGCCAGGTGCAGACTGTAGTAATGAGATGTATTCTAATTTATGCAAATTAGTTAGCTGTTACTTGTGTTGTAGGTCTTGGCATTTTATTTTGCTTAGATTAATTAAACCATCTTTTTGAAATGGTAAAACAAGTGTCTTTTCTGTTTATTGAATGAGTGTCATTATTTATGAAGTAGGTTTCTTTTATTTTATGCCTATGATCATGTCTCTTTCGACATACTATTGTGGGGTTGGTGGATTTGAATCTGTGTCCAGTACTCTTTTCATGCTCCAAGAATGCTGATGTGGTCTCTTTCTTGTTCTGTGCCCTTTTATACATGTACATGTGTAGTGATGCTCTATTTGTGATGGTTGTTGCGTGGCCCTGCACCCAGCCCGAGAGCATTGGATTTGGTATAGAACTTGAGGCATTGTCTCAGGATCTAATTTATCTTTTGAATTGTTTATGAGTCTATTGGTCTTGGCAGAAGTGTGGAAGCCAATTGTAAATTCTTTTGATAATGTTTTTACTAAGTGTTTGGCACTGTTATTATTGATCAATACACTATCTAAATTCTAGGATGAATTTGAAGAACATTTATTGTTTTTTTATTATGATAGTATTAAAATGTCTTTTTAAAACCTGAATTAATTAGTAATCATATTTAAAATTTTGATTTTTTAATAAATGGGAATTTTATCCAGTAGTCCATTATAGTTTTAGTCAAAAGCATTCACACATATCTATCCACTATACTATAAATTAGATCATCAATAAATTGGACAGTTGGAATTGATCTCAGATTTTTCCAAAACTCTTCAGATATTATCACTCCTAGTGAAAGGAAATTTATTTAGCAGTATTAGCAATATAAATATGGTTTGTCAAAAACATACAAACAATTAAAAGAAAGATCATATATATATATATATATATATATATATATATATATATATATATATATATATATATATATATATACACACACACACACATATCAGGGATGCTTATGCTATTAATAAACTCCATATATGGCGGATAATAAAATAACCTTTATGTATGAAAATTAATTGTGAATAATAAATAGACAGTGTCCAACTTATCAAAGGTTAGATATTATTTCTGTTACAATCTTTTCTGTCTCCCTCTTTTTCTTTCTCAGTTTCTTAAATTAATATAGGGCCCAGTTATCACAAGCCACTCCGTACCATCAGTAATCTTCTTATATTAATACAAAGATATCTCTATAATAACATTAATATATTACTAGCAATGGTAGTGTTTATATCATACTTTAAGTATGACAGGTATGGACTAAATGATAAAACAAAAAAATTAGTTTAAAATTTTTATAAAGTTCACTTCAACATTACTATATATTGTCAAAACAAAAACACTGGTAAAGTTGTAAATCATAAATATAAGGGTGTACACTTGTGATTACTTGGTATCTTGTATATATACTATTAATATCATTTACTTTATTACTTTTACAATGTTTTATATAATTATAACCTAATATTACATTATCTTGTATATAAATGAAAAATGGTTTCTCTTGATTTATATTTTTCATTATTCAAAACTAAAATAATTAAGTAATGTTTGTTCTTACTGAAGATATTATTTTTATTAAACTCAATTGGTAGCTATACTTTTAAAATTATAATATAAATATATTAACAATATTAACTAGGCATTCCATTTTAGATTGCCATTTTTCTTTTGTCATACAGACTTGCAATAAATATAACATTGGAATACTTAAGGAAGAAAATGTTTATCTTTTTTAAATCATAAGTTTGAAAAATGATTTACCTGTCTATAATATGTTGTCTGCCACAGGATCTTGAATGTTGAAGAATTCAGAAAAAAGAGTAAATGTCAAAAAAAAAAAAACAGCAGTTAAAAAACCTCTTATTTAATAATTGGCAAGAGAATTGAGGTAAAAAAGTATAAACTACATTTTAAGAGTTCTTGCATTGGTGGTCGAGAGGTCAGCGCGACAGCCTTGCACTTGCAGGCAGTTGCCCGGGTTGCGGATTTGCGTCCCGGCCGATGCTATGACACTTAAAAAAAAAGAGTTCTGCTCAAAATCCTTCATAATGCCTAAACTACAAATATAAACTGTAGGTAAACATTCAAAGTTGTCAAGCGTTGGTGGTCGAGAGGTCAGCACAGCTGCTTTACAAGCAATTGTCCCGGGTTAGTGGGTTCGCTTCCCGGCCGATAAGTATATTAAAAGATCTTATATATAAATCCTAATGTTTATCATATTCTTAAATGTTGTGAAAATCACAATTTAGCAGATAACATTTTCCCTTTAATTTTCTTTAGATTAAAATAAATAATAGATTATTAACTATTACTCTTTTTTGTTAAATAATTCACTAGGTAATGCACATGACTGTGGGGGAATTACTAGCTTATATGCATTTGCCAGTAAGATTCATTTTATCATTATATAAATACCTATGCAATTACGTTTTGATTTTTATTATGAAATCACGTTGTAGAAAACGCTAACTTGTTAAGGTTAGATAGTAAAATAAATTTAATAGTATAATTATTTATTCTTATTTGTTGTAGTAATTTTTGGAAAGAGTAAGGTATATATGTATATCTTCCAGTTACTAATATCAATATATTTAATCTATTTTGTTATATCTTAATCCTATCTGTTAAATAATATTAAACTTTTCCTAAATTACAATTCTGCATAAAATATAATTTTTATTCTGTAAAAAAAAAAAAGGAATATTAAAAAAAAAGGAATATTATCAGAAAGATATTACTTTATACAATCGATATGTTGATGATGTTTTTGTTTGTGGAAAGTCAAATGCTATTAATGATTTGTTTAATGAATTAAGTAATATAAAGGGCTTAAAATGGATTAAAACAGATGAAAATTCAATGAGTGTTCAATTTTTAGATCTCAGGATAACTAGAAACAAAAATAAACTGGATTACTATATGACTCTTAAACCAATAACAAAAAGAGGATATATTCCATATGAATCAAAAGTACCAATGTCACATAAAATGGCAGGTTTGAAGTCCTTCTTGTTTAGAAATGATAACCTTTGTAAATATGCATCGGATGAAACTAAAAATATTGAAATTTATTATAATGAATTGTTAAACATTGGATACAATTATGATTGTGTTTATAATACTGTTAAAAATTTTTATTCTAAATATTAAAATATTAATAATAATGCTAATTCTTCTGATAAAAAATTTTGGATATCAATACCATATATTTCGAATCAACAGGCAAGTTTCATTAAGAAAATTTATACAGAAATATGTGATATTGCATTTTATGCACCACCTACATTAAATAAATTAATAAACAATTCAAAAGATAAAACTTTATTGACAAATAAAATTGTATCATTTACAAATGGACATGTAGGTGTGGCAGTGGATATATAGGTGAATTGAGGTGCACATTGGAAAAAAGAACAAAAGAGCACTTATTATTATTAAAAAGGGTTCAAAATGCAAAACAAAATTATAAAAATAATGATAATTTATCAGCTTCTGTCTTTTATGACCATAATAAATCATGTATATATGGTTTCGATTTTAATTATAGCAAAGTAAAAATATTGGAAACTGAAAGAAATAATAATAAAAGAAAAATTAAAGAGGCAATGTTAATATATAAATACAAGCAAGATTTAATAGGCAAACAGCAAATGTTAAGATCACAGAATTATGGGAAAGTTGACATCATAGAATTATGGGAAAGCTGACATTTTAAAAGTGTTAGTTGAAAAAAACTACAAGATAGTTGAAAGCGCTTCTAAGTGACAGTTATATATATATATTTATAAACTTTTAAGTACTGTATTTTCTAATATTTATTTATAAATTTACACACACACATATATATATATATATATATAGTTTTTTGGGTGAACCATGTATTATTTTCCATTACATACCGATATTTTGATGGGCTAGCATCTGCCATTATTAAGGTTAACTTTTGAAAGAAAAATCGTTAGATCTCAAACAATAACATGACTCAGTGCAAGATGAGAAATGAGATTCAACTTGAAGTAGTTCAGCATTCACAATATGAGGCTTATCGAAATGTTTATTTCCTTCAGTTTTTTCACTTATTAATTTTAAGTTAATATTAGATAAAATGAGAGGTTTCCACATAGCTGGAATACATTGTGCTTTGTCAGCCCTATTTAAACCAGTAGGTGTTATTAATATTTCAATTGACTCTCTCATAGTTCTTAAATCATATCTTTCCAAATTAGCAAGTATTTTTGTATTGTCAAAATCAGGTTTGTGACCAATTTCTAAAAAATGTGAAGTAAAAACTGATGTGCTAATTTTTTGATTAAAAGCATTTCTATGTTCATTAATTCTGACATTTATTTGTCTATTAGACTGACCCATATAGCTTCTTGAACATTGCATTTCATAAACTCCTTGGTGTTCCAAAAATATTCTCTCTTTAGGTTTATATATAAAAAATAAATTATATATATATGTTAGTCTGGTATTTCATAATCGAAAACTTATGCTCTAAAACTGTGTTAGATTGTTAGGAAATATGAGCAGTGGATGGTATTGGAAGAATAGCAAGGAATAAGATACACACCTATTTATAAAACTATATTGGCATTTTTTTATATTGATTAAACATGTACATTCAAATAAATCTGCTACTTTCAATCATTTAAAGTTATAAAGATGGGATTGTATGCTGTTATCATTTGTATATATAGGTCTGTCACATAAATTATCTGCCAACATGGGGACATATATATATATATATTTGAATATACTTGGAGTTTAGATGTTCAGATCCTCTATAATTATATATATATATATATATATATATATTGAAGCAGTCGGATCTGAGTTTGATCCTAGCTTCATGACATCTAGCCATAAGCCCACTTCAAACCCTAGTACTAACCTTAATTTTTTGATGCAATGGGGCTTTATATGTTCAATCCATGCTAATTTCCATAAAGAATAACATATCATAAATGCATATTAAAATTAATTAGCTTCAGATTTAAATTGATCAATTCTATTAATAAATTCATGATAGAATTATTCATGAATTTATATATTATAACTGCATGGATTGTGTGTATATATTTGTAAATATTTAAATATATATAATTGTTTAAAAGTTTCATTGTGTCGGGAATGTTTGATTTTATTTTTAAATAATTTGTTAAAGTTTTATTGATTAAAAGCTACATTCTTTCGATAAGCTTTCAGATTTTCCCTTTCCAAAAACAACAGTTAAAGTTTTATTAATTAGAAAAAAGATAAGGATTTCATAATTAAAATCATTTTCTGATTTTAATAATTCATTTTCTAATTAGAAAATGAATTCAAGTTAATGAGTTTGAAAGCCTTATCGAAGGAATGTATCTAAAAACAACCAGTAAATCTAAAAACATTGATAATGAAAGAAGCGCTAGCCTGAAGGCATCAGAGGACAGATATATAGCACTGAAAAGTTTGGAAAAAAAAGCCATCATTGTTGTAGAGAAATGCAGTGAATTCTGTGCATTTCAAAATCATAAATTTAAATAGTGCTTCAATCACGGTGAAGGGCTAAATGTCAGGAATCTGGCTATCGGTTCCTGAAGTCCCCTAAAAATCTTCAATGGAGCTGCTGAATCTTTTACGGACCAATCATGCTGCTAAACTTATAAAAAGCCACTAAAATGCTGTTCAAGTAATCGACTAAATGCATGCCTACGTTTTTACCAACCTGGACATGTAAACTAAGAACCAGCCCCAGAAGAATTGGGTAATATGTTTCCAAATGAACCTTAATCTTTCTGGCCAGTTTCGAACTTTACTTTACACTCCCTTTTAGAGCTCTTTTATTCTTTAATGTAATAATCTTTATAAAACCTTTTATTCATGCTACTGTAAACTTATATCGTAATTCTCTCAACCTCTAGTCTTTAAACTTTCTCTTTTCTTACTTGGCGGTTCATTTATTATATTATATATATATATATATTTGTGTGCTTTATTAATGTCGTTTATTTTTAATTATATGCCAATAATCTTCCGACTCGATGAGCTCCTTTGTTCTATTTGCCTCACACAAATAATATAATATTAATTCTAATAGTAGTTCTCACACATTAGAATTAAATTTATAAGTTCTATCAATCATCGAGTCGAGAGAAATTATTACATGTTTACTATTTTTATAATTGGCTAATAATAAATTATTAGCTCTGTTTCCAATTTATGCCCCAGCTATTTTCTCATGTTTACCAATATGTATTTATTCCTATATATAATCTTAAAATGTTTTCTGCAAAAGGGTCGATAAAGGAATCAACTAAATCTACTCTAATTCAAATTTCAATTAATTGCTATTTAGATTCAGGAAGGGCACAATGATTGGGGCATAATTAATATGATTTGCAAATACTTTGAAATAGTTTTTGTTAAAAGCTCATTTGACTTTAATTAATTGATCAAGTCATCATGTAGAGCATTCTATATGGGTTTTAGTATTCAAACAATGACTATCAAGTCATCATCTTCGAACATTGCTGACATAGGGCAATCTTCTGCTCTGTTAGGCTGGTTGGTGACAATATTTCTCTTATTTTAAATTATCAAGGAAGAAAGCACTTCCTCTCCTGTTCATATTAGTCAAAGGGCATAAGACTTGTCAGATCAAGCCACCATAGGACTTTGATTATTGACTAGCCATCGTCTTTCAATCTCACTTTATAGCTCATAATTGGTCAGCACCGTTACCCCTCTGTTCCAGTAAAGCCCGCTCTGATGCTCGTAATTCGTGATGAAGTGATTTAAATTAAAGTCCGACAAATTCTCTGTTATATCTCAAAATAAGTTTTCTAATAAAGATTAAAAGTTATTCCCTAAAATACATATCTTGCTCTTTGTGAATGGATTTGCGAATGTGAAAATAAATATCACATTCTTTTGTATAAAATTAGATTAATAAATTTCTTTACTAATGAATACCGTTATCTGCCTTTTATTTTCTTGTTGAGGGCATAGACATAGAATTCCAATATTGTGTAATATCCATTGGCATATAATAAAGACCGCCACTCTTATTATAATTCTAAACTATATTAAAGGCTAGAGGTGAGTAATATAATCATTATCTTATTCAACCAAACAAATTATTATTATTAAATATTTTCTAAACACACTTGGTTTCTTAGTTATAATTCTTTTATAATTATTTTAATGTTAATACTCACTGTCTGTGTTGGCAACCCGAACATATACATATGATTCGATTTAAAATTATTTTAGTCAGTTTATTATCAGATATTAATGTCAGTTCAGGGGTCTCTGATTCTCACCAACTGTTGAGCTAGTTTCTTGGCACATAGCACTGTGCTGTTGATTTAGATTTCTACTAATCTGAGCTGTTGAGTTGGGTTAGAATTCAGTTTTGATTCAGCTGAGTTTGGATCCGACTTGCAGTTCTTTTGGTGGATTTTTCAACTGGTACAATATATATATATATATATATATATATTTATATATACATATATATATATATATATATATATATATATGTGTGTGTGTGTGTGTGGGGGAGTAATAATCAATATGATTAATTATTACATATATTCAACCTAATAAGATTCACTATTACAGTTAGTTAAAATTAAAAAAAAATTTTCTTTCCTATGACATATAAATTGAAGCTATGCAAATAATTTTCCAATTTAAAAAATCAGACTCATAATAGGCTGAAGCCCTAATTTCAGCATGGTCAGCAAAAGTTGGATTATTCAAAGAATAAGCTCTAAACATATTATTGGTAGGGGAGTGCATGTCAATTCTATAATGCATGTGTGAAGACTAGTTTTCTTCCACAATATTATATATATATATATGACATATTATCTGGTTCATTTGTACATGATTTATAGTGATAATGTAATATTTTATCTAGGTCATACAGTCATTAACTCGGTAATGAATTAATAAATGATTTATTGATATATAATAAGATTGAAAGTTTCACAAATGGAAAGCAGGTACAGAAAATCTAAAAAAATATAAAGATGAGAATATAATACCAAAAAAATCAGAAGGTATTTAGATTAATGGGTTTTAAAAAAATCTTCCAAATAGAAGGGTAGTTTACATTGTGTCATCATGTTTGTTGATACAATCTGGTCAAGCCAAATATGCTATGAATCTTAGATGAATCTGAATAATATATCATTTATATCTGTAGATTGTGAAAATAATTTTAGCATACACACACATACACCTCCTCCATATATATATATACTTATTTCAATGCCAACTTTATTCAGTCATATAAATTGATATGTTAATGTGTTGGCCAATCATAAGGTTGAAATTATCTATGTCCACAAATATTCCAACAGAATATATATATATATATATATATATATAAACATTGAATTAAACATAGCTCATTGTATATATGTAAACAATGGGAGTAAATCACCCACCCTCAGGCTAAAAATTTAAAGCACTCTAAATGTTGAACAAAGGATGAAGAATAGAATAAATCCACCTATTTCTGGAGCTCTGATGTTTATGAGCATACCTTTGTCAACATTGTTGATAATTAAGAGTGAAATTGTCATCCAGATGTAATATGTCATGATATTTATTAAACTAATCATCATTTATACAAGACTGGATTATGACTACATATTAAATCTTATTTAATTATTATAATCAAGATGTTAAAAGAGAGTTTCTGTCTCCAGCCTTGCATAATTGACTATTAGTTTAATAAATTTTAAATGCTCTATTCTATCTGATTGATATGTTAATTTCACTCTTAATTACAAACAATGTTGATAATGGCATGCTTATAAACCCCAGAATTCCAAGAATAGGTGGATTCATTCTATTCTTGATCATTTGTTCAATATTTAGAGTGCTTTTAATTCATAGCCTGAGGGAAGAGAATATGCTCCCATTGTTTACACATACACATATACATATATATCACAAGGGACTTGAACTCAGACATTTAAGCTCCCTATGGTTATCTAATCCATCTTATATAACCAATACACATGATCACATACATGCAAAAAAGACAAATGGTTTCCAATATATGTATTTCATGTGAATCAGCACTCATCAGTTGGTCCAGATCACTATCTCCAACACATATTTATAATTAGTGCTCAGTTTATATTAAGATAACAAATCATCAATCTTTAATGGACAAGCTTCAATCCTCTCCATTCTCGAACTCTTCAGCCATCCATATCATTGAAAATTCAAGGACGGAATACTCAAAGCCCTTGTTGATACCAATATTATTGTCATACCCAAAGTTGGCCTTAAATCAATGTGGACTTACTGATGAGTGCTGGTTCAACACAAGTATGTATATTGGAGATCATTTGTCTTTTTCACAGGTATGTGGTCATGTGTATCAGTTGTATAAGATGAATTGATAGCTGCAGGGGGATTGAAAGTCTGAGTTCATACCCTTTATAAGTTTAGTATAGACAATGTACATGTATTTAAATATATATTTATAAAGTCCAATTCTCAGAAAATCTTAGTAAAAGCAATTAAGTCCAAAGATGCACTTATAATATAAAATAATTAAGTTTTAATCATTATGAATTTAATAAAGATAGACTGAAGGTCTTTCCACTTTTAACTCAAATTCTCTGATTCATAGATTCTCTTCTCTGCATTAAATGAGTATACTTTTTTATTTACCCATAGTCTTTTGCATTTGAATTTAGCAGTTGAGTTTATGAGATATAAAGTTCTGAAACAGATTGCTGGGACAATCGAAACTGTAAACTGTAAAAAAGAGTGGTAAATAAAGTATTGTGTAACAGTAGTAAAGTGCATGGGTGATTTAATATTCTTTTTCATGTCTTTTACTATTTCTTGTGATTCATATTTGCTAATATTATTTAAACAATATATAATATATATATATATCCAAGTCTTGATTTAATATTTGCTAATATTATTTAAACAATATATATATATATCCAAGTCTTGATTTAACTACATAATTCATTAAAAATGTTAGTAGTATCGGTTCATCTTTTTTGATCTCTTTTTTATTAATCTGAACATGCATTTTCTCATAATTTTCTATATGGTTTAAAATATTTACATCAATCTTCTATTAATTTCCAAATCTTTGATGTATAAATAAGCATTAGTGAAATATTTTATAAAATTTTTCATATAACACATAAGTATATATAAGTAATATTTACCGATGCTATAACTTCGAGAATATGCCTGTAGAGGTCCCTACTATCACATTTTACATGCATATTCTCGAGGTTACAGCCTCGGTAAATATTACTTATGTAATTATATATAATAAATAATACTTTTTGTAGTGTAATTTTCACTACACCACTCTCATGAAAAGTTAACACATAACCAAAAACATATAAAAACATGTATGAATGCAATGATGCACATTTCATTCTGATTCAGCACTCATCAGTTGGCCTAGATCACAATCTTTCACACATATCTTTAGCATTGTTCAGTATATATAGATAGTCAATTACAATAGTTTAATTGGGGTCAAACTTACCATCCTTACAACTTTGGCACAAATCACTTAATGAAAATATTTTAATAATTTTATTAGTCATTCATTAGACTAGAGATTATCCACTTAATTAATAATATTTCTGTAGTGTAATTTTCACTACAACACTTTCATGTAAGGTAGGGTTGGGGAAAGGTTTATATCATTTTTAATATCTTGTGGAGGGGTGGAATCATAAACATATGAAGAAAGATATGAGAAAAAATGTATGATTCTCAAGATGCACATTTTATGCTGAACTACTACTCATCAGTTGGCCCAGATCACTTTCTTTTACATATATCTTTATCATTGTTCAGTATATATAGACAATAAGTTACTACAATTTAATTGATAGTCAAACTTGCTACCCTCACAGCTTTGACACAGGCCAATTAATGGAAACTTATCAGTGATTCTTATTAGTCATTCATTAGACCAGAGATTATCTACTTAATGAATAATATTTCTGTAGCAGATAAAAACCAGTCCTTACCTTGCATGAGAATAGTGTAGTGAAACTTACACTACATAAATATTTAGTGGATAATCTCTAGTCTAATGCAGGACTGATAAAAATTATTAATACATAGGTATATTTCTTCTACTAAAAGTATTTTATCCAAGTTTATTTCTATAATTAATTTCATGCATTCGATTCATATCAGACCATAGTATTTATAGTCTCTATTTTTTTTAAAGTCATTATTATCATCCTTTATTCTTTTCATTTTTTAAAAGCCATTGAAAATAATTTTTTTATTTTTAGTATTCATTTTTATCCCTTCAACTGATAGCTTTTTGTAATATATAAAACCACACCATTCAAGTAATCATATCTAAATAAATATTATACATTTTTCTGAAAAGCTAAATTCTGTTTTTATATAAAATATTTTTAATTAATGCACATGTTTTATAAAACATAATAACAAAAAATAAAAATAAAAATGAATAATTTGTCAGCTTTTAAAGGCAATGCCTTGTCATCGTTCTATCTCCAGCAATTTGTTTCGCATCTACATATGAAAGTAATCCGATCTCATTGATCACAATTTTAAGATAGGATATTCTTGCCCTGCCTCTCAATTTTCTTTTTAAAATCTTGCTTTCCAAAATATTTTATAAAAATCGATCATGTCTTTGCCAAAAATTTAATCTTTCTCATTTTTATTATATTCAGTAGATCTCTTTTTATTCCAAATTCTCTTAATATTTTATAACTAATCTTCTTTTCTATTCACCTTGTTCTAATTAATTTTCTACAAAACCACATTTCAATTCCTTTTAATCTTTTTTTTTGTTTGTTTTCCCGAAGTCCAGGTCTAACAACCATATGTCGATATACTCCAAATAAAAATGGGATTAATAAATATTCTATTTTTTATATGGATATTTTTATTTAATAGTAAAGTTTTTATTTTATTTTAAAAAACATGGTTTGCTAAAATTATATTTCTTATAATCTTCACAAGACAATTATCATTACAAATTCGCCAGTTGACAAATTTCTTAATTTGTTCTAAACATATCCAGACATCAGTCAGTTGTTCTATCTTCTGTTTGTCTATGATCATCCTAGTCTTAGAAAATTTAGTTGGGAATAATAAATTTTGCTTAAGTTTTTTTTTTTTTTTTAAATAAATAAATTATACTTTGTTTAAAAATATGCAATATATGTAACAGAACACATATAAAGTGAATCCTAAAGATGATTAAAAAGTGCTTTTAAATATTGATATAAATTAAATAAGTTTAGATAAATAAATAAACAATAACTGCTGGGTATTAATTTATTAATAAATAATTACTTGATTTGTTGCTCAAAAGCTCACGTGACATTAAAGCACTGGAATTAACAGACTGGGCTATGATTCTCAGATCTTTAGCTCTTGAATCCATCATTTAATTCTGCACTAAACCATAAAATGAGAAAGCGTCTGGTTGTTTATGAAACACAAATGCTTTTTTAAATTTACGGCCATAGCACTTATCATCATCATTGTCAACCATTATCAATTCATTGCAGGATGAAGGTCACTCCAAGTTCTATTCATCTTCTCCTATTTTTAGCTTCTCTTTCACCCCTGCACACTTTATTATTTCAGCCATCCATCCATCTCACATGTGGCCTCTTTCTGAGATTTTTACAATCTCTTGGAATCCTGTATAAGATTTCAATTACTCATCTATCATCATCTCTTCTAGAAATATGGCCAGACCAATTCCACTTCAGTTCTTAAATTATTTCAACGATGTCAGTGCGTTTTCGATTTCTTTTTATAACGTAGCACTTGTAATCGTTTATATATTTATTGTAAGCTGAGTAGGTGTTTGCAGAGAACTAACTCGCACTTATAAAGTAAAATTGTGCTATTGTTTATCTATGAATTTCAGTATGTATAACACTTTTGGCTTCAAGAAAGGTAATTATGTCACATTGTTTAACAATTGTGTAAATACGAATATCAGTTTTTATGTCTAGGGACCCAGACGCTGAAAACGATTAAAGTAACAGGTGTTGCTTTTTTGCAATTTTAAATTTGTCTACTCTTATTTGATTCTTTTGTCATTAATTAGCTAAGTTTGATTGTAGTTTTATTAAGGAATTGTTTTTATTCTATGATTTCTTTCTCTGTATATATTAATAGTTGAATAACAGCAATGAACATGCCTTTGTTTAGGTGCGGGAAATATACATACTAAGAATGATTAGCTCTTTTTTTTGATATTATCTGTTTGTAGGTACAAAAAAGAAATTAAGTACTATTTAATTTCTTAATTTATTACAATTTTCTTAAGTTCAATAGCAGATCATTTTTTTTGCAGTGTAAATTAGTCTTATCTAAATTTATATATTTATACAATAACAATGTAAATAGCTAATAAATGGCTCATCATTTAATATTTATGAGCCATTTAATAGCTACTTCGTCCTATATAGAATAGTGAGAAATGAGATATTCTAATCTTGCTAACTACAAATTAATGAATTTTAAAAATTTTCATTCTTATTTTAACTCTCATTCTTATGATTAAGATTAGCACTAGAAATATTAATTAATCCATACTGAAATCTATTTGAAAAATATATAACTATGCTCTGTTTTTCAAAATATAATTTGAAATTGATTTAAAAAAATTCATAACCGTAAAAAATAAACACATATAACTGACGTTTCACTATATGTGTAATTTTTCTTAATGAGTATTTTGATTTAAAGAAATACACAAATGGACATTTAAATATTAAATAAAACAATGGGATGCGTTTGCTTGAGGGAAAAGATGAATTCATAAAATATTTGGGATTAAAATCAAGTGATAAGCATTAGACGGAGTGCATTTATAAAGCATGCCACCATGTGAAAAAGCGTTAAAGATAGCAACAGCAGTTAAATTCGTCTTCTGCAATGATATATCCAGCCTCCTAGATTTGGTTGGACATTATAAATAATAGGGTTAATAGAAAATATTCCAATTAAATTGATAACGCCTTTCTGATAGATAAAATGCTACTCTTATTTTCAAAGTAAAATCTGAACTTTGTAATCTAAACACTTGAAATAATCAGGACTGTAATATCTTATGTGAGTCTGTTATTCAATTTGTATATTGGAATCAAATTATTATGCAAAACATTATAACTAAAGATAAAGCATAGAAGCTTGGGGTTGTATATGAAAGTCAGTAAAATAAATCAAAAAGCATTTTAATATTCTTTTCTTTCTGCAATATTTCTTTGAATATCAATAATTGAATAATTTTTTATTTGGAAGATAATATGACTTTTGAGCATATAAAGTGACTAAAACTGAGTTTGATTCATAGACCTTTAGCTTTCTAATCTATCACTCTAGGGCATATTTACTGCAATAAGTCTAAGTGGAAGTACTTGCTCCATTATCATCAAAGAGGCATTAATCAAAGAAAGGCTCATATTTAAATCTTATCCACTTCTTTACCTATTTCTAATAAAAATGAAGGTACCAGGTAATAAACTAGGCAAAGTTTTTATTGGTCAGTTGCACTGCTTGGCCTTAAAATGATCTTTTCCTGGTTGGTTGGACAGATATTTAAGTAGAGTAAATTGGATTCAGTTTCACTGGTTTAGATATTTAACCAATAGATTGATCATTTTTAATGTTGACATTAATTTTACTCTTATAAGAGTATCAATAACAGAAGATTGTTACTATTCTCACTAAAAAAAAATCTTTCTTTTTTAAAAACAAACGGGACAATTTTGAGCACAATGAGCAACAATTTGTGCCAAACTTTTTAATTTGTTACATTGAAGAGATTTGCATTTTATTAAAAAGTGAAAGGTCCATATTCTGTCACTGGAATGCTCATAGATTTTTCATCGAAGGCATTTTAGTGAGGATATAATGAGAAGACTGCTTCTTTGAATTAATAAATTTACACACTTTGAAGCATAAATTCATATACACCTGGGTCTCTTTTTCCGTGGATTTATTTAACGCGATTTTGAAGTTACGCAATTCACGTTTCTCCGGAAGTCGAACTCCGATAATGTGCTATTACTTTAAATGATAAATTTTTCACACTTACGTCATATTGAAAGTAATAGCACATTATTGGAATTCGACTTTCATCTTAGTAATTTCAATATTTTCAGTGCTTTATAATAGTAAGATTTTATGCAATAATGAAATTAAACTCATAATTTCAACATTTTATGTATACACACATTAAATTTTACAAGATTATAATGTATGTAAATAAATCATTTTTATCATGTGGTTGAGTGTTAATATTCATTCATTTATAATTAAAATCTTCAAAGCGCATGTGCAACAGCATAATGCTGTTTTAAATATTAAAGATTATAATGCAAATTTGTTCAAACATTGTGCATGTTAATTTTGCATTTTAAATCACATTCTGTTTTTGCTTTTTAAAAAAGAACATAATCAATTATTAATCATTTAGTGTCCGCAAGTTTATTTTTAAAAGGTGAGTAATAGCAGTGGGCACAATTAAAATTGAAAATTAAAAACAAAAATAAGAATTTAATTTTTAGTTGTTAGATTAATTACTAATTACGTTGTCACCAGAAAACCATTAACACAACATGAGAGTGACGTTAGCGCTAGTTGTATTTCCTCTTGTGAAGAATCTGAATTTTTACCAGTTTGCAAACGAACCTGTTTAATGGCAAATAGCAATAATAATTAAAACATGTATAAAAAAATGTAAATTACTGTAAATTATGCATAAAAATATATTGTTTTGAATAAAATTAAATATTATAGTTAAAAAAAGTTTGTCTTGTATCAATTTTTTTAAAATTTTAAATTTTTTATTAGTCATATTTTATTTTCTTATTTTTTTTTGTGTGTGAATTTTAAAGTAATTTTACATTGGTGCTTTGCTTTTATGCAATTTTTGAAAAATCACAGTCCGTATCTCTCCTTTTTCAAGGTAAGTCACGTCTATTTTTGCATGATTTCATTTGCGCGTGTTTTCTGAGGAACCTATCTATCGCATAAAATGAGACCCAGGTGTACTTTGATGCAAGAATTTAAATTTTAACAGATGTTTTATTAAATTCTGCACAGATAAGAAAGTGTTCTTTATGCTACCAAGACCTTCAGTCCTATTAAAATTCTAATGTAAAGAGATAAATGTAAACTTGAGTAATTTGGATAATATTTTGTTTTTAATATGGTTAGAGATTCTGGATAAGTTTTATATTATATATCACTTCTTCTTTATCTGGAGGAAAGACTGTGATATAAAATAATCTCTTTGAAGCCCCATGGTTAAGCACAGTGATAGAGGTCAGACTCTAAAATGTGAAATCTTCTGATCGATTCTAATTCTGATACTTCTGATTCAATTTTTTTTAACTCCTCAGGATGGATCCATTTGTTATATGATTACTTACAGAGATTAAAGGCTAGTTTCATAGCTGAAAAATTCAATTTTTTAAAAATGCTGTGAATGAAATCCAATTACAGTTTTTATATTTTACATGTAAACATTATTATTTTCATTGTGAGTTTTATATATTTTTTATTTTAAATGTTTGTACTTCGCAAGTTTTCCCTTTATTATCCAATAATGTATTAACCATCCATTTTTTAATTCTGAGGATCATTTGGAGCAGAAGTCAAAAAGTTCAATTTGTGTCTTTGGCCCTCTATTGAGAGATTTGGCTATTTTTTTCTAAACTTTAAAATTCACATATTTTTTTTTTGAATATTTTAATTCCCAAAAAATTCTGAAGACTGTCAAGATAATCAAAAAAGTGGGAATTTCAAAGCTTGGTAAGCTCCACAATGATGAAAAACCATTATATATATTCTTGGCGGTCTCAAACTTTGTGATAATTTTTCAATATTACTTTGAGACAATATTATGAATGACTAAAAACTTGATTTTTTGAAAAGTTTATCATTGTTTTTACATAATAATTGTGTGTAATTATTACAAATCAAGAATATATATTATTATATATTTATTTTCTACAGAAGTGTTTCATTTTTGAATATAAAAGATATTATATATAGAACTCACAAATAAGCTCTTAACATTTGTAATACAAGCTTATTAAGTTAGCTCATGTGACATCTGACTTGATTTTTTTTGTAAATATAAAATATTATAATTTGCTGAGAAATGTTACTATAGAAATTACAGTGGCTGCAAATACAATTTATCTAGAAAATATTACAACTAACTACCTGGTAGAAAATATAGCAATATCATAAAAATTACTAAAAAAATTAAAACTTTCAAAGCATAAGTTGTGTGAATTACTAGATATTAATAATGATTTATTCACATTTTAAAAACAAACATCAAACAAGAAAGATTTTGTTCATTTTGTAAATTCAATTTGTTCCTTGCAGAGTTGAATAATGAAATATCAATTTGTTTTGATTAAATATAATTTTTAAAAAAATTCTGAAAATTAAATGTGACTTTTTAGAATTTATTTAATTTCTAGATAAAAATATCTGTGAAATGAAGTTAAATTTATTATATTCTGATATATAATAATGGTTTAATATTAAAATGAAAGTTGATCACATATAGCAAATGAAAACAAGGAAAACTGTCAGAGTATAGGAAGGATTTAATGAAATAAATGTATAATGATTTGATTTTCAGTAATTTTAGAAGAATCAGCTTCCAATGTTTTTTACTTGATATTTTACTTTATATATAATTTTTATTTTATTTATTTTAAGCAAAACAAATTATTTAATTTATTTTCTCAAGAACCAGAATATATTAGACTTACACAACTATAATTTTTTTTTATTAACTTTCACATGATCAAATCCTTCTCATTTCACTATTTATTGAAAAAAGCGTAATGTATTTCCATTTTAATTAAGTATTATTCCTTTTTATTTTTTTATAAATTATAAAAGTCTAACATAATTTAGGGCTGGTAATAGAAACATGGATTTTTAGTTATCAAGATTTATGGATCTGATTTTATTCTGTCATTTCACTATTGAAACTTTATATAGACCATCATTTACAAACCATACAATTATTTTGTTTTATATATATATATATATATATATATATATATATATATATATATATATATATATATATATATATATATATATATATATGATCACTAAATGGAGCTTTACCAATAGCTCCTAACAAGCTTTGTTTACATAAATGCTGAAAGAGATAGAATTCAAAATCTCTATCATTGTCATCCACCTCCAGACCAGCTGGTTTCAAGCTTATTGGCTCACATCGGTGAAGGTCTGGGAGACTAAAAACTAGATGTAAATACCAACTCTAAAGTCAACACTTATCAAACACATTTCTATCAGTTTGAAAGCATGAATTCATGCTTTCAAACTGATAGAAATGTATTTGATAAGTGCTGACTTTAGAGTTGGTATTTAGATCTAGTTTCTAGTGTCCCAGCCCTTCACTGCTTTCAAACTGATAGAAACGTATTTGATAAGTGCTGACTTTAGAATTGGTATTTAGATCTAGTTTCTAGTGTCCCAGCCCTTCACTGATGTGAGCCAATAAGCTCGAAACCAGCTGGTCTGGAGGTGGGTGACAACAATAGAGATTTTGAATTCTATCTCTTTCAGCATTTATGTAAACAAAGCTTGTTAGGAGCTATTGGTACAGCTCCATCTAGTGATTCAAAAATGCAAGCTTAAAACAAGTTTTGAAATTTATAACTTGTTTTGATTATATATATATAAGCATTTTATTTATTCATTTAAAAATATTATCCATAAACACAATTGTTAATTTTGAGCTAAAGATACAGATTAAGGATGGACTGGAAAGATGTAGGAAGCTTCAAATATCAGTTCAAATTTCTTCAAATTACATTAAGTTCAGTATAGACAATATACTTGTATTTAAAGATTAAGTATTGTTAAAGTTAATATACTAGTTAAAAGATAATAAAAATATTAAGAAAAAATGGATTAAAAAATAAATGGAGTAATACAAATATGTTAAAAGATTCTACCATTTTCTTTTTAAAAACTCTTAAGTTTACAAAGTATGAGTAAATTAGAATCATTTATATTATATCCCTCAGCTACTGCTTCCCCCTCTTCTATTTTTTTCATGGACCCATTATTTTAGCACATAATAAACTGGATTATCTTGAAGTTAATTCAACTATTAAATCAGTCATTTTTTAAAATTATCTTATAAATTAATGTTTTTGACACTTTCATTATATTTTTATAATAATGTTCAATATGTGTCAAAATGTTTCATAAAATAGTTAAAAAATAATCTTTATAATGTTGTCCTGTGTGGGTTAATGCAGTAGTTAAGCGTCACATTCAGGAATATGATATCCTAGGATCGATTCCCGTGCTGGCCCTATCAATCATGGCACTTGAATTTCTGATTACCTCTCCAGCAATAAACCCATTCGAATATATATATAAAATTTAAATTATAATAACGGTAAATGATATATAAATTAAGCAATACTTTGGCTTACGTTGTAATCATTATCAAATAAAAACAACAACAACAACAACAAAAACAGACATCACGTGATTTAAAGATTGTATATAATAAATAGATAATCCACTAATGTCGATGTACACGGTTCTCGGAAAATCGCGTGATATATATATATTTTGTCTATCACTTCAATTGATAATGATTGTAAGAACTTCTTTCTAATCTATATATTATTATTATTTACTATTATTTTAATTTAATATTTATGATATAGAATATTTTTAATGGTAACTTATTTTATATATTTATATAATATTCATCTCTGACATTAATTTTATTTTAAGGATCTATAACTTCTTTACATATAGTTGTAATGTAAATAAGCAAACAACAAAAGCTAATTATTTCGAGGTTAGGTCATAGTTCTAATTGCTGACATTTGAATAGCACACTCGATTACCTTTTGTTGGGTGATATTATCTTTATGTATTTATCCCCTTTATTTTATATTTTATCTTAGCACTTGTTCAATAGATATTAGACTTCAGTAATAACGTTCAACCACTATCGATCCACTTTAGGTAAAGGTCTTTCCATATTTAATTCAGTTTCTCAACACCAGCAAACTTACTTATTCATCCATCCATCTAACATGTGGTCACTTTCTAGATCTTTTACAATCTCTTGAGATCTAGTTTAAGACTTTAATTATTCCATCTATTATCATCTCTTATAGCAATATGTTCAGCCCAGCTCCATTTCATTCACTTAACTCTTCCAATAATATCAGTAATATCTGTTGTTTTCTCATCTATGTATTTAGTTTTGGAGTCCTTCTTGTTACTCCTAATATACATATCTCCATACTTGATCTTTGAATTACTCTAAGTGTCCAAATTTCAGATCCAAAAGTCAAATTTGGTAAAATACATTTATTAAAAATCTTTTTTAAACACACAGGTATATTTCTTTTTAATATTATTATTATTTTTAACAAAAGAACTCAAAACAAATTTAATCATTTAATTTATTCAGCGTATTAATAATCTGACCAAGGTTTATGTATATGTTATTTTCATTTGATAACTTTTGCAATATGTGCTGAAGCTCTGAAGTATTATTTGCAAAAGTAATCACAACATTTAACTAAATCTAGATGACTTAAATATTATCTCCATTTACTTTTAATTACTTCTTATAAAACTGCTGAAAAAAAGTTTTGGTGATATAAAATGATTCTCTCATACACCGTTCTCAATATTAATATTCTCAGTTAAACCCTGTAAAAATGGGGAAAAATATCAGCACCTTATATCTAAGTTATTGTTTTACATATTTGACTACATACTGTTTTTAGATAAAAAAACAAATACTTGCAAAATTTATAATGGAAAAACTGTGGAGATTCCAACAGATTAATAAATAAATTATTAGCTTTATTAAAATTTTCAGTTCTGGTATTGTATAGATAAATTTGACAGTCATTAACTATGTGGTTCATCTTTCATATTTGCTACAATTACAATAAGTCAGAGTCTGCTAAATTCATTCTATAAAACATAAGACAATGATTGTGCTGAATATATTGATGAGATTTGTGTAACATCTAGAATAATCCAATCCAATTGGTTTTGTTGTAGCATTTAGTAAAAGAAATTTATTTGTAACTTCACAAGTAGTCTACTTTATACATTATAATTTTTTAGATGTTTGAAGATATTTTAATTGATAATCCAGAAAAAAAAAGATTAGTTAATAGTAAATCTGTTCTACTTACAAAATGTTTATGCATTTTGTGTGACATGACTATTTTTTAATACCTAACAGAGAAATATGTGAAAGATAGAAAATAGCTTTAAATATGCCAATATTTTATTATCTAATTGTTCAATCGAAATCTGTCTTTTTTTGTTGTTTGTAGTATTAAAATTAAAATATAAAACTTCCTTATTATTAAGAAGGAATCAAATTTAATGAAATATTCACTATCAAAATGCATTAAAATAAAATTAAGATCTATACAAAATAAATATTTAGAGTGTAAACCTAATAGTTTATCTCTAAAAAATATATATATTTCAAAAATAAAATGTAAATATTTAAAATTTATTTTAGTAGTAAGCAAAATATATATCAAATAAAGTCAAATTTATTATTTTCTGATAAGTAATTATGGTTTAATCTTAAATTCAATGTTAAATATGAAAGCAAAAAAATGACAAAATGTAAGATGATTAGAGAAAAAATATGTTAAAAGTAAATATTAATTATATTTATTGTTATTAAAATGTTTAAAAAAATTTCTTCATCAAAACTGACAAAAGGTCATACTTGTTCCCCTGTAAAAACTGCCTCCACTTTGCCACAACAAACTTTTTATGACTTGTCTTTTTAAAGCTATTTTTTGCAAATAAAATTTAATTATCGTCATATATGTATTTGTTATAAAATAAGTATTTTACATAAATATTACATAAATAATCTTTAATATATAAAAAAATTATTGAAATGTACAATTTTTCTTTTCAAAGATAAAAAAAAGGAAATTTTGTCTAAGGCAAAACACTCTACCGATTGAAAATTGTCATTTCTGTTGTAATTAAAAGAGACTAGGTGTAAAGTCTTTTATATGTAAATTAGATATTGTAATTTTCTAAAGATTCATATGATGCTGACATCTTCAGATTTTTTTCCAACTTTCATTGCCAAATAAAACTGTGTCTGATAATCTAAAGCTACAAATAAGCTCAGAGCAATAAAGAAAAGATGTTGTGATTGGAGCACTATTATTTTTTTTAAAGTGTCATAGCATTGGCTGGGATGCGAACCTGCAACCCGGTCAACTGCCTGCAAGTGCAAGGCAGTCGCGCTGACCTCTCGACCACCAATGCAAGACTGGAGCACTATTATAATGCTCAAAAGAGCAAATTTTTCTGTGAATATAACATATTAAATTGTATGGCAGCCCCAAATTAAAAAAAAACACATGGTTAGATTAATATTTATAACACATGTTTCCATAAAAGTGGCTGTTATTTATAAACTATATGAAAATCTTCTTTTCCTATATAGAAATTTAAAAAAGGGATTTTCTACATTAAAAATTAATTTAAAAAAATTGATAAAATATATTTACACTTTTAATGTATAAAATAATAGTTTTTACTTCACCTTTGATTAGTAATTAATTGTGCTTGTGCTTTATGCAAAAAAGTGAAGCTTGTCTAAATCTTACAAAGTTATATGGCTTAACGCTTTCGGAGATCTTGAGTCTCCATAATCATAGCCTACTTTTAACTGAAGTTATGTTGTGGTTTATGTAAAATTTTATGCAATTTTTTTTATTTTTATAATGACCATTTTCTGGAGATTGTAATAAACTGGAAAGAATCATGCTTTACAATCTCCAGAAAATGGTCATTATAAAAAAAAAAAAAAAAATTGCATAAAATTTTACATAAACCACAACGTAACTTCAGTTAAAAGTAGGCTATGATTATGGAGACTCAAGATCTCCAAAAGCGCTAAGACATATAACTTTGTAAGATTTAGACAAGCTTCACTTTTTTGCATAAAGTGCAAGCACAATTAATAACTTTTAATGTATGTGCACTATTATTATAACCCACTTAATATAAAATAATATGATCAACTGTGTCTTTAATTCTTTTTTTATAATGAATTTCAATTTATTTATAAGTATAAAAGTATGTGTTTATTAGCAATTCTTATAACTTAAAAAAGAAACATTGTAATTTTATATGAAAAATTCCTTTAAAAAAAGATGACATAAGAAATCCCCTAGAGAAATATGTTCTCAGAATATATTTTTCTTTATAAAAAAATTAAACTATTAAAAAGTTATCATTATTTATTTATTACTTATTTTTAGTACTGTATAAAATATAAAATCAAATTGTTTGAATGTTTATACAAATTATTTATCTTCAGAATACAAATAGAAAAACAATTTTCATGAAGCAGTCATTTTTACATTAGTTTTTAGACAAAAAGTGTAGGAATTTCTTTTATTTATTAATTTTTTCAAACACTGCAGGTATTTAGTTATAAATTAAACTTTTTTGGGTATTTCTTATTATTATTATTATTTTAATATACAAAAAAATGATACAGCTTTAATAAATACTTATGAATTTTGAAGTAATCCAAGATGGCACCCATTTTTGATAAATATACTATTTTGAGGGCCTGTAATTTACTAAAGATGGGTCAGTTGCTAAATTAAAACAAAATTAGTAAATTGATTGTTAAATTTAAAAAAAGGAATAAACTTCAATAAATTTCATTAAGAAGCTTTTATTCAATTTTTTTTTTTTTACTTATATTATAATGTGGGGAGCGACAAGACACTCTTAACATTGTCGTACTCTGGGTCAATCAGTGTGTTTTTTTTGTCAGCAGTTTTTTTTTGGAAAATTGACATGATAATACAAATTTGGGTCCTTCCTATCACAGAATGTGATGCAATGGACTATTTACAAAGGTACAGGATCTGCCCTCCCAAAAGTTCATGTTACTTGGCATGATATGATTGCATGATGTCGACATAAATAAAGTGAAAATATTATATTTATATTTTTTTCCAATTTTCTGTTAATAAGTTAAATCCAGAATATTAAATAAAATAAACTGTAAATATTGTAATTAATTTTTCCACAATTTGTTTTTTTAAAATAACAGTAATAAAAAATAAAATGTAATTATTAAATACGATGTTTCCTAGCAGGCATTTTTTTTGTAAACATTTTTTGGGAGCTCTCGAAACTATCAAAAATATGTGCTGCCATCTTGGTTTTCTTGAAACTCACAAGTACCTTTTATTACATACAGTATTCAAACTTTTGACAATTTCCAATGCAAAATTTTTTAATAACGAAGTAAATATAAGTATTGAATTAAACTTTATACTCATTTCATGTTTAATTAAATTAATTTTTAAATGAATATTTGTAATGCAATACATTTAATTTTTAATTATTTTATGTTTATCAATATAAATAATTACTGTTATGTAATTATGTTTCCATACTCTGTCATTCTTGATATCACTGTAAAATAATACTCATACAGAGTTTAAATATAAAATTTTAAATAATATTATTATACTGACTCTACTTTCAGTATATACTTTCAACATTTTTTCTGACCATGAATATGACATGCAAATGTTGAAAGTATACTGAAGTATATTTGGCACAATAATATTATTAAAATTTTTATATTTAAACTGTATACGAGTTTTATTTTTCATTAACAATTACTGGTAAATGTTTGAATGATTTGATATTTTTCTAAAAATTTCCCAAATCTTAACTTTGAATCTAGGTTTTTACATAAATAGTAATCCATCTGTATTCAACTTATAAATATATTATTTTCTTTCTTTACAAAATAGTAATATATATATATATATATATATATATGTCATATTATTATTACTAATATATATTAGAATTAACATATATATATATATAAAGTTGGTCATTTCTTGGAGATATTCTACTAACAGTGGATTAATAAATAAATATATAAACTATTAAAAAATTGAATTTCCTGTGTTCATATTAAAAAAGAAACATTTGTTCTGCCACTTTGTTATGCAAATGTTTATACCATTAAACATTACTACTAAAAAGATAAGAGATGAATGATCGAGGGTTACATTAGATCCCAAGATCTAGGTGTGGTGTTTTCAGATTTAAGGCTCCTCATTGATGAAAGCCACAAGCTAAAAATTAGACTGATAGATATTGTATGAGTAGGCACAAGATTAAGATTTTATGCATAAATGTTCTTGCATCCATTGATTACTCTGGCTTGCACTAGGTGGCACTAGTGTATAGAGAGTTTTGCCTTTGTTACAACTGTTAATTGTAAATTAATAGTTTCAATGTCCTGTCTGGTTCGGTGCAATGAGAAAGTGGCAGACTATCGATTTGTGGACCGTCAGTCATGTTCAGGTCTGTCATTTCCAGGACTCAGGTTCTTATGAATTTCCCTGTACATTTCTAAGCAATAATTTTCGGTTATAAATTTTATATATATAAATAAAATAAAAGTAATACAATGAATAGTGAATAAACAATAATAATTTAATAATCTGTGTTTTAAATCACACTACCCACGTTAATTATCTATGTGCACCTATGGTTTAATGTATTAAATGTTAATTACCAACTTTAACAAAATTCATCATCATCATTGGTATGTCTACTTTGCTGATTTAGTACGTTGCATTAGTTTATATGTTCGAATTTTTGGTAATGAAATACATTTTGAAAATTAAATCATAGAATAGTATCGTTTATTGATTTTAAATGGGTTTAATCTAATCTACATAAGTAAGCTATTCTAAGAAGACCTAGAATCCTTTATCTTTCTCAAATTCTCGTTGTAATTCCCCCCTTCACATTTCCACATACATACACATGCGTATGGATATTATGTATTATAATGTGTTAGATAATATTGAAGTTAATAAATTAATAAGTCCTTATCAATTTTTAATATTATTGAGAAATGAAAGAAAAAAGTAAGCTTCTTTTAATGAAGAATTAAATAGTCATTTATTTTATTAGCTGTATGTAAGTGAAAATAATGTTTCTTTGCACTTTTATCTTATAATAATTTTACCTTCTTTCTATTTTATGCTTTCTGGACTATTTTTAAAAAGTAAGTATTAAAATTAAATGTATTATATAATGAACTAATTGCTTTGCTAATATTTTTTTTTTTTATGATTTTAAACGCTAACAATTTATTTTTATAGTCGGAGGGAAAAAATTATAATATTGAACACAACATTGATGCATTTTCAGTGACTAGCAACCATTTTGCATTAATGTTATATTTAATAATTTCAATGTTTTATGCCGAGCATAAAGCGGTAATTAGTAGTGATTTTAAAATTACAGTTCATTGATTGGCTATCATAATATTTTATAATGTTTTTGAACTATGTATATGTTGTGTAATAATTAATTGTTGATGTGAAGGAATATCTATCATATCGCAATTATCCTTCAGTATAAACAACGACCTTTAAAGAGCTACTGTTGAACAAAGAACACTCCATCAAAACCCTGCAGAATAATTGCAAAAAAAAAAAAAAAGGTATTACATAGCAGTACTAATCAATTGAATAGTGAGACTTTGAAGAATTTTTTTTGGTTACCTCTAATAGAGAATAGCTGGATAGCCAGTCTGTTGTTTGACGTTTACTATATTTGTATTGATTTTAGATTAGCTACATGAAAAAAATTTTTTGACTTTTTTAAAGACTAAAAAAACACGATTTACTCAGGTTTAAATCTCGCTGCATAAACTTAAATTCTTTTAAATATTGATTTAAATCATCGTCATCATATTTAACTATTCTGTGTTCGGATGAAATTGTTTTTAAAGTTTAACCCAGTTTTTCTGATCCTTAGCCTGCTTCTCCACTTATACGAGAAAATGTCTTTATTCCATTTATCGTTTCTCAAGTAGCCTTTTTCCAGGTTTTTAAAAACAATCTCTTGGATATTTAAAATATTTCTCAACAACTAATTCTAGTATTAATATTATTTAAAAATTTCAGCTACTATTTATTTCTTACTTCGTTTAAATAAACAAAGTCATATTTACTTTCTTTGTTTATTTTTTTTTGACAGGGGCGGAGGAGTAATGGTAGTGTTATTATACAAAAGTACTGATTAATAATAATAATAATAATAATAATAATAATAATAATAATAATAATAATAATAATAATAATAATAAATACATCATTAATAAACATATTACAATCTTTTAAAAAAAACTCTACCCCAACAATATGAGCAATAACCTTTTTACTATATGCATACTGGTGTACAAGATGCTCATTTACATTTGGTAACAATACAAAAAGACATCCAGCAACATTTACAAAAAAAACTTCAACAAATAAAAGAGCGGGATTACAAAATTAGCGCTCCAGACATTGCAGCAGCAACTTGGTCACTCATAAGACAGCCATCAAACCTATCACAGAATAACCATCAAACAGATTATTTAAAATGTAAAATACAATTGATTTTAAAATTTAGAACTTGTTCCAAAGTCCTATGATTGCCTATGTAACAGAATACAATCGTTTGTTGTAAAGAATCTATGTAACATTTGTTTAATAAAATTTTTTGAATAATAATAATAATAATAATAATAATAATAATAATAATAATAATAATAATAATAATAATAATAATAATAATAATAATAATAATAATAATAATAATAATAATAATAATAATAATAATAATAATAATAATAATAATAATAATAATAATAATAATAATAATAATAATAATAATAATAATAATAATAATAATAATAATAATAATAATAATAATAATAATAATAATAATAATAATAATAATAATAATAATAATAATAATAATAATATCATCATCATCAGTGGTAATGATAAAGCAGAAGGCAGTGTTAATACTTATGGTATTATAAATCTTTACTGTGATTTAAACTCTTCAAGAGCAGGATGGAGGACCGCACTAGGGACCAAGGAGCTGTTAAAATTTAAGATCAATATAGATGTTCTTAATAAAATTAATCTTCCAGATAAAAAGAAATTAATAAAACAGATGAATGAATATAAATTTGTTTTGAAGAGTAAAAGTCAATCAGTGAAAGGAAAATTCTGTACAGTTTAATTTAATATCTTCTATTGTTGAAATTCATCATTACATTAATGAAATGGCTAATGGTGTTAAAACTCATTTTGCACAATGGTACTGGTGCTCATGTTAATAGTGCCTTTGCTCCAATCTTAGATTCATAGAGTTCAAGGTAGGAAAACTTTTATTCCTTTTACAATAGCATTCTATAATGAGCATGCCAATAGCTCTTAACAAGCTTTTCAGAACATCCCTATCCTCAGACCAATTTCTAGCTCAGCTCTCATCAGTGAGGCTGGATTTGAAGACATATGGATATCTGAAAATTTCATATTTTCTACTTAATAGTTAACATTAGATAAAGTGCTGGGCTTGACCAGGTATTTTAAATCTAATGCTTGAATATCCTAGCGACTCACTGATGACAGCCAGAGCTAGAAACCAGTCTGAGGATAGATATATTCTGAAAAGTTTGTTAGGAGCTATTGGCATGCTCATTATATAACATTTGTAATACAAGCTTATTAAATTAAGTCACATGATATTTAACTTGATTTTTTTGCAATTAGGTTAACATTACTGAAAGACCATTAAAAGAACAGATTTTTCTTCTTGGTAATTTTAATGCTCATGCCCATAATAATAATAATAATAATAATAATAATAATAATAATAATAATAATAATAATAATAATAATAATAATAATAATAATAATAATAATATAATAATAATAATAATAATAATAATAATAATAATAATAATAATAATAATAATAATAATAATAATAATAATAATAATAATAATAATAATAATAATAATAATAATAATAATAATAATAATAATAATAATAATAATAATAATAATAATAATAATAATAATAATAATAATAATAATAATAATAATAATAATAATAATAATAATAATAATAATAATAATAATAATAATAATAATAATAATAATAATAATAATAATAATAATAATAATAATAATAATAATAATAATAATAATAATAATAATAATAATAATAATAATAATAATAATAATAATAATAATAATAATAATAATAATAATAATAATAATAATAATAATAATAATAATAATAATAATAATAATAATAATAATTTATTTATTTATTTATTTATTATGAAGCAAACAATAAATGTATAATACAGTGAGATAAATTCCATACAAGAAAAATCTTGTGTGAGGAATTTAAATGTAACAACTAAAAACACTAATAAAATACAAAAAAAAAAAGTATAAATATAACATAAAATATTAAAATCACACAGATATTGCATTTGGCAATTCAATCACAGTAGTAAATAATTACATCATAACATATAATATAAACAAACAAAAAAAATAAAATAAAATAAAACTAATGCTTAGCATAATATAACCAGTGCCATAAATGCTTTTTAAAAATCAAATAAGATAGTGTTCATTAAATTCACAGAACAATCTCTTATAAATAGATATTAAATAATTTAGGACCATTATAACTAAATTGCTTCCTACTGGATGTTTTAAGAAAATTAAGTAAAGCTAACTGATATTTAGTAGATAAACGAGTATTTACTAAAAAACACTAATAAAATACAAAAAAAAAAAAGGATAAATATAACATAAAACATTAAAATTATACAGATATTACTTTTGGAAATTCAATAACAGTAGTAAATAATTACATAACATACAGTATAAACAAAAATAAAATAAACAAAATAAAACTAATGCTTAGCATAATATAACCAGTGCCATAAATGCTTTTTAAAAATCAAATAAGATAGTGTTCATTAAATTCACAGAACAATCTCTTATAAATAAATATTAAATAATTTAGGACCATTATAACTAAATTGCTTCCTACTGGATGTTTTAAGAAAATTAGGTAAAGCTAACTAATATTTAGTAGATAAACAAGTATTTACTAAAAAAACACTAATAAAATACAAAAAAAAAAATATATAACATAAAATATTAAAATTATACAGATATTACATTTGGAAATTCAATAACAGTAGTAAATAATTACAACATAACATACAGTATAAACAAAAATAAAATAAAATAAACAAAATAAAACTAATGCTTAGCATAATATAACCAGTGCCATAAATGCTTTTTAAAAATCAAATAACTAGTGCTCATTAAATTCACAGAACAATCTCTTATAAACATATTAAATAATTTAGGACCATTATAACTAAATTGCTTCCTACTAGATGTTTTAAGAAAATTAGGTAAAGCTAGCTGATATTTAGTAGATAAACGAGTATTTACAACAGAAGATTTAGTATCCAAATGAAGTTTCCTACAATAAATATCAAGAATTACTCTATATTTATACAAATGGAAAACATCTAGTATATTAAAAGTGGCATAAATATCTTTAACAGATGTGGCACGTGATCTACCAAAAATGATACGCATTGTATAATTCTGTAAAACAGACAATGTAGTCATTGCAAAAGTAGAACAGTTCCCCCAAACTGATATATTATAACATAATAAGCTTTGATAAGAAGAAATATATAAAGTAATCAAAGCTGACCGAGGAAAAAATTTAGATAAGTAGAAAAACATATAATAATAATAATAATAATAATAATAATAATAATAATAATAATAATAATAATAATAATAATAATAATAATAATAATAATAATAATAATAATAATAATAATAATAATAATAATAATAATAATAATAATAATAATAATAATAATAATAATAATATAATAATAATAATAATAATAATAATAATAATAATAATAATAATAATAATAATAATAATAATAATAATAATAATAATAATAATAATAATAATAATAATAATAATAATAATAATAATAATAATAATAATAATAATAATAATAATAATAATAATAATAATAATAATAATAATAATAATAATAATAATAATAATAATAATAATAATAATAATAATAATAATAATAATAATAATAATAATAATAATAATAATAATAATAATAATAATAATAATAATAATAGATTTTTGATCAAAAGTTATTGGAAATAATAGTATTGGCACTGTAAATTTAAATGGTTTATTATTATTAAATTTATGCACAACCCACAGATTGACTATCACAAATACTTTGTTTAGGCAAAAAAAACTATAAAGGATTAAGGACGGATCTAAGATCAAAACAATGGCTTTTAATAGATTATATTACAGTTAAGAGCAAAATTCATATTATCTAATATTTAGAAGTGAAGAGGGTTGGACTGATATAAATTAATTACACTCCAAGATTTACACTAAAAAATAGAAATTATCCCAATTACTTTGACAAAAAAATTAATGTTGTTAAGCGTTGATGGCCTAGTGGTTAGCGTAGCTGCCTTCCAAGCAGCTGGCCCGAGTTTGCTTCCTGGTCAACGCATTTGACATATGAAAGTTAAAAAAAAAATTAATGTTCATTCTTTAGAAAAATCTACTATATGTACTAATTTTCTAAAGCTATTAAACGCTAAAATTGTTTATTTACATTTTCAAAACTGTCATATTACAGAAGCATGGAATTGTCTTAAGGAGTGCGTTATGGATATTAGTACTCTTGGCTCATTAAAAAGAGGAATTTATGACTGATTTTCTGAAAATAATTTTATTATTAATGATTTAATTAAAAGAAAATATGTGGCATTTTAGATTTTGACAGAACAATAGACTAAACATGAAGCTTTATATTAAATATAATTTTTTTTTCATATGTCATAGCATTGGCCAGGAAGTAAACCTGCTCACCCGGGACAACTGCTTGTAAGGCAGTTGTGCTGATCTCTCGATCACCACTGTTTGACAAAGAAATTGAAGGCTGAAATTCAACAATTGGCAAGAAATATGATTGGTGGATTTAAATTGCTGAGAAGATACATTTCTGATCCAGACTTTTTAAAAGCAAAGTATGAATCTGAGAATCACAGTCCTGTAAAATCAGCATTGCCACTTTCTTATGTGATGACAATGATCTTTTGAACAGGTGGAAAGAATATTTTGATCAACTTTTCAATAATAATATAAAAATTGAGATGATGTCTTTTAATGATATATTCATTTCATCTACTCATTTAGATTTGGACAAAGATATCCAGCTTAGCAAAGTCAAAATGTGTTCCTGTTATTTTAAAAATTTAAAGATTGCAAATCCTGATGAAATACTGGAGAAATTTTAAAATGTGGTGATAATATGCTGTTTCAAAAACATTGGAATATTTTAAAAATATGTGGATACTTGAAGTTGTGCCACCCGATCTTAAAGATGATTTTATTCTTTCATTTTTTTAAAAAAGTAATTATCATGGAATATTATTATCCATAACATCAAAAGTAGTTCTGAGAATTTTGTTGAATAGGTTGCTGGAGATTTAATGTGGTTTTAAAAAATCAAGAATCATCTACAAACATGATTTCTCCTGCCAGAAAAATATAAGGCAAGTGTCAGGAACAAGAAAGCAATTTATATATGATTTTACTGATTTAGTGAAGGCATTTAATTTAGTTAATAGATCAGTTCTATGGAATTGTTGGAAATTAGCTGGACATTACCAAAATATATTCCTATTATACAACTTCTACATAATAGAATGAGAGAAAGTGGTCTATTACACATGGAAAATCTGAGGTATTTGAAATGAAAACTGGTGCTAAACAAAGATGTGTAATTGCTCTAATATTGTTTTCAATTTTTTTAAACAGTGATCTTTGGAATTGTTTATAATCAGCTTAATAAAATGAATCAAGATATGATATAGTTTTGTTGATGGAATTTTATGATTAAAAGTGAAAACAAGAACTTCTTATTGAATTCTGAATTTACTGTATGCTGATAATTTTTAAACCACTAAACATCACATGATCACCATTTCTTATGCTTGCACAAGCTATTTATCCAGAGGCTAAACTCTCCATACAGTTACTCTAGCTTTCACTGGTGGCACTACTATATGGAGGGTTTAGCCTGTGTGTATGCTCATAATTATGCTATT
Source organism: Epiperipatus broadwayi (assembly GCA_028023455.1). Taxonomy (NCBI): domain Eukaryota; kingdom Metazoa; phylum Onychophora; class Udeonychophora; order Euonychophora; family Peripatidae; genus Epiperipatus; species Epiperipatus broadwayi. The sequence continues at coordinate 3,007,660 of JAQFVV010012527.1, forward strand.
TTTATCAGCCCACTTTTAATGTTTTGAATGCAACATATAAAAACTTTGCTTTTAAATACCTTCATTGCTATTAAAAGGTGTGAAGGTTGCCTTGACAGCAGTTAGAAATATTGATTGCTATATTTACTGTGAATGTTTAGGTGGTTACTGGTTGGAAACTAATTACTTTATAGCTTTATAAATAGAAAGTTGGATTTAGATGCTGAGATATAAAACACATTCCAATGTATTACTGCTTTTAACAAGTTAAAACATAGATTATTGCAACTAAGTTAGATGTATTATTTTGCTTAATTTATTGTATGGAAGTAAAACTTGGACATCCTACTGGCAGAATATAAAGATACTAAAAATGTTTCATTTAAGATGCTTTATGGAATTTTTAAAAATACAATGACAAGATCATAGAACGAATCAATATATTCATAAAAATTGCTGGATTGGAATAAAATGGAGTCTACTATTGTAAAACCATACCTTCATTTGGTTGGATATATAAAATGGGTGGATTATGCAAGCCTTTCTAAAAGGAAGTTATATGGTAAACTTGAGCACGGTGTTTATGGGAGTAGATCTCATTTGCATTTTAACGATTATCTCAAAGAAATTCTAAAGAAATGCAGTGGAAATTGTTTCTATTGGGAAGATATGGTAGAATATAGAATATTTAAAAAGAAAAAAGCTTTCTTTTAAGGAAATTAAAAGGCAACACCTTAAAATATCAACAAAACAGAAAAATGGGCTAGCATGATCTATATGTGGACACATTTGTGGTTTGAAATTGGTTTGTATATATCATCACAAAATATCTTTCTAGAGTAATTTCCCTCTCTTTTTTGCAGTTGGAATGACCATGATTGGTTAGTAATCACTGTTTATTATTATTACTATTTATAATTATTTTTTTTTTTTTTAAAAAAAAAAATCATTATAAAAATCTACATAAGATGTTATCTTAAATGTTAGTCTATAGCAAAATAGTTATCTTAGACATTATTTTGAAAAATAAGACGTTTTTGATCAAATGACATGATTAAGAACAATATGTAAATGTTTTTCAAACAAACCACTTCTTTATCGCAGCAATATTTATTTTTGGAACATTTAAAAAAAATTAAACATGTTAATGGATCTGCAAAAATAACAAGTTTTATGACTTGACAAAGAGTATCATGATTAAAAATAGATTATCATCAGAATTGTTTCTCTTCTTCCTAAAACAAAACATCTGTTCAATGACTCTAATATTAACTTGTGCTATATATAAAATTAAATTATAAGCAATGCCCTGGATGGTTTAAAATGGTGGTTGAATGGCAAACTCTGAAAAATGGCTTGCGGATTCAACTATATCACCTCTGATACTCGGATGTACTATGAGTTTGTAAATAAATTATTTAATTAAAACAGTAGCAATTTTTTTTTACACAATAATGCCATCTAGTGGAAGCTCTAGTAATCAATAGATGCTAGAAGGTAGTGCACATTAATTCTCATCTAGTGTGTTCTCATCCAATATTCCCAGACTAGTTTCTAGTGTACATCTTTCATCAGTGAAGAGCCTTGGATCTGTAAGCAATGTGTGTGGATCTTTGGATCTAATGCACCAAACACTCATCTTTTATCTTGTTGCTTAAGTAATTTTTAATATTAAGTAAAGAGTTTTAACAATGTAAAACCACTAGCATTGTAAAACGAAGACACTGAAAGGATTTCATTTAAAACAACTATTGGCCAAATCATAAAATGAACCTGTATGATTTAAGCTTGCTAGGTGTGATGATATTGAATCTACGATTGTAAAATAATACCTTCTTTGAAAAAAAAAAAGAACATTGCAAAGCAAATGAATAATAGCAACGCCCCCCCCCCAAAAAAAAAAATATTTAATGTAACTTGAGCATGCATTTTATGAAAAAGACAGACCTCTTTTAAATTTTGTTGGTACCCTAAAGAGATGCAACCTCGAATACTTATATTAGAAAAATGGTTTAAGAATAAAATATAATGAAGTAATTAGGTAAAATATTGAAGTTTCTTTCTTTTCAAAAAAAGTTTGTTTTACAACTTAAAAGATAGCATCACTAGATAAACAAACTAATGAATTAGCCTAAGATAAATGTAAAATTCTTGTGATTTTATGGATTGTTTGTTCAAAGCTTATTATTCTTTATCTTTGCCCATTTTTTTTATGAAGTTAGACTGGCTGTACCCTTTAAAAGTTGTTTTTAATGATGGTAAGATTAGGTATACATATATATAATATTTAAATGTATGTATATTGTCAATATTAAAAATGTATTTATAAAGGACTGGAACTCGAACTTTCAAGCTCCCTACCGTTATCCAATCTATCCTATACAACTGATACATATGACCACATATATGTGGAAAAGTTAAATACAATATATGTATTTCTTGCTGAACCAGCACTCATCAGTTGGTCCAGATTACTATGTCCACACACACACACACACACACATATATATATATATATACAATCAGTGCTCAGTTTACATTAAGATAGCAAATGTTTAAACTTCAATGGACAAGCTTCAATCTTCTCCACTTTCCAACTCTTCAGCCATTCATTTCATTGAAAATCTGAGGCAGAAATGTTCAAATTCCTTGTTGATGCCAATATTATTGTACAAGTCTCTTATAATTACATTAAGGTTAGTGTAGACAAAATACATACATTTAAATATTACCATATTCAGCCTGTATTCTGCCCATCCCTCTTCTGTATAATTAAGTGGATATATTAAGATCCTATGTGTGAGGGGTAAGATTGATTTAAGGTCAACATGAGTATGAAAGTAGTATTGGCATTAACAAGGGCTTTGAGCATTCCATCCTCGAATTTTCAATGAAATGGATAGCTGATGAGTTGGAAAGTGGAGAAGATTGAAGCTTTCCCATTAAAGTTTAAACATTTTCTATCATAATATAAACTCAGCACTGATTGTATATATGTGTTGAAGATGGTGATCTGGACTGACTGATGAATGCTGGTTCAGCATGAAATATGTATATTGGAGATCATTTATCCTTTTCACATGTATGTGGACTATACTTTTCGATTAATAGAATATAATGTAAATATTTTACTCTTTCCAGACATGATGATAATAAGCCTAACATTCATGATTACATTAAATCATGCAGAGCAATTATCAAACAACTTTATTGATTGAGAGTTCATAGGAAATTTCGGTGCTGAAAATTCCAGTACTGGTCAGCCCAAGGATCTAACACTCCAGAGTCTGACATTTCTACCAGAGCATGTAACCATGCATGACATGATAATACTGTGTACATATATATGTGACTATTCAGATTCATCCATGTATAATTAAGGGCACTATCACATCAATGTTTTGGTCAGATTGCGCATACCATCAATTGGGTAATGAATGTTAATTAAAAACCACTATAGATGTACTGCAAGACTGAAAGTTCTTTTACACTTAGATATTATTCTATCCACACCTAGCAAGACTTGAATTAATAGTTCAACATTTTAATTTTAGTGTTTAATACCTTAATATAATATTAATGAATCAATAAATTGGGTTTGATTTTTTTCTCATGTGTCATAGCATCAGCTGGGAAGCGAACCCACTAACCTGAAACAACTGCTTGTAAAGCAGCTGCCACTGACCTTTCGACCACCAATGCTTGACAAATTGGGTTTGATTTGTTACAAAGTTAAGCTTACTAACCAAACATTTGTAAGCAATCATATTTGAACTTTCCAAATATAAATAAATAGAGATAAATTTTTTTTGTATTAAATGCTTTTTTAAGTATTGTGCACAAATTTGGAGTTTTTAGATTTAACTTGAAATAAAATCATGAGGAATCTAAAAATTAATTAAATCAATTTTTTATGAAAAATAGAATTGATTTAATTAATTTTTGGACTCCCCCATGTTATTTCAAGTTAAATCTAAAAATACCAATTATGTTTGAAGAAAAAAATATTTATTTTGCTTTTTAGTACACAGTAAATAAAAGCATTAAATATAAAAAAAAGTTATCTTAATTTTTAACTTTTTAGTATTGGCAAAACTATATTGTACTTTAAATTGACTCGACACATATTTTTATACATATATTATTAGATAGTTCTGTAATTAGTTAATATGTATACTCTTTATGTATATGTCATATTTAGTATGTGTACATAATTATATATGTGCATAATACATCATTAAGTGACTTAAAAATGAAAATATCCCTTTAAGTGGAAAGTGATTGACATTTCTGAAATTTTTGCTTTTGATTGGAATTTTTTAAAAATTCTTATAACACGAATGCAAACAACTTAGTATATATGATTTTACTTTAAATTTATTTGTCATTTATTGTTTATTCATGCCATTAGATATATCTACAGTAAGTTAATATGTATATTTCTTATGTGCATATAATATTTAGAATGTATACATAATAAATCATTACACTATTTAAAGTATAAAGACATCATTTCTGTTAAAAAGTGTTTGACATTTTTTTCTTTATATTTTAAATGAAAAAAAAAGCTTAACAAAATTATATTACAAACTAATTTTATTTTATTCTAACTTAAATCAAGATACAATTGAAACTAAAAAAATGTCATGCATTACTTAAAAACATATTGAAGTTCTAAAATGACTTTTAAATTTGATATCAAAATATTTGAAATTTCCTCTGCCTAGTGTTCCAGAATTATCACTCCCTAAAATATAATGTCTTTTGCTTTGGTAGTGATTTAAAAAAAATGTACCAAATGTCAACAAATTATACTGAATTTAAATTTATTAAATCTCAATTTTAAGATATTATTATAACTTTACTTAAGCTTACAATTGAAACCAAAAGAATCTCTGTACTGCCCTCTTACAGCCCTCATTTAAAACATATTGAAGTTTTAAAAATGTCTTTTAAATTTGATATCAAAATATTCAAAATTTCTTCTTCCCATAATTGAGATCTAAGAAACTAGGTCATCTACCTAAAATATTACAGTGGCCTATTGCTTTGATAGTGATTTAAAAGAAATGTACAAAATTTTAAGAAATTAACTTGAATTTAAATCTATTAAATTTCAATTTTAAAACTTTATTCTAACTTTAATAAAAATGTTTACAAATGTTTACAAACAAACAAATCAATAAACAGTGAATAATAAAATATATAAAAATATAAAATATGAAATGGGAACAATAATATTATTTTTACTGATTTTTATCATACTGCTATTGTAAAAAAAAAAATTAACAAAATATTTGACAAAGGAATTCCAAATTTTAAACCTGAATGAATGACTATAAAGTCTTGACAAATTTAGAAAATATACTTTACTGAAATTGAAATTTGCATTTATATATATTAAATTATTACAAAGATTCACTATTTGTCAATTTATAATAACTTGTTTCTGGGTTAACATTTCTTCAAGTTTCTTAACTTATATTTTTAAAAGTTAAATATATATTTAGAAAAATCTAAGAGGAAACATAAATATATATATATTACTTTTAATAATTATAATGAAAATATTTTTTAAAAATAATTATTAAATACACTATAAAATTATGTGTTTTTTAATGACTGACTGTTTTAAAGAATCAAATGGGAGGGTCTTAATATTAATATTTAAAAAATCAACCAATCAGCAACTTTTAGTTTTTTGGGAGTCTTTTTATCTTATAGTCTGCAGACTCAAAACTGATTGAAAGCCATACCACAGTTGCACTATCACAGTACTCTGTAAAAAATGCTACTAATTAATCATAGAATTAAAAATATAACTAATAAAAACATTAACAGGAATATTTTAATTATAAAAACAAGATTGATAATAGATTAAAAAATTAATATAAAATCAATAAGTATTCAAATTAATAAGCTTTAAAAAATTTTCTAAATGAAAGTTAATTTGCAGGTATTGTTATTTGTTATTGCAATCTTTCTTAGGGATTTTAATTACTTCTCTAATGCCACATTTGGATAAGATATTAGTGATTAAAAATATATATAATGGATAATAGTATAACATAAAATGAGAATACTGATGATGATGAGTACTTCTTTACTGCATTAACATGTTTTTCTCTCCTAGCACTGATTGTTTATACTGACAGCAAGAATTTTTCAAACTTTATATGCCTCAGGCTATAGATAAAGAGCCCACTATATATTGATAAAGGATTAAGAATAAAATAAATCTATTTATTTTTGGAGATTTTGTGTTTGTAAGCTTATCTTTTTAACCTTGAATAAATTCAGGGTAAAATACAAGGATGGAGATAGAATCTCTGTTTTACCACCATTTGTCTGAAAGTTTGTGATAATGCATTTTTAGTAGAAATGATATACAGGACTATTTTTCATCATCTAACATTACATGAGACAAAACTCTCTCCATACAGTAGTGCCACCCTGTGCCAATCAGAGTAATCAGTGGATGCCAGAAGGCTTGTGCATAAAATCCCTATCTAGTGCCTACTCATCCAATATCTCCAGACTAATTTCTGGCTTGTGGCCTTCGTCAGTGAGGAGCCTTGGATCTGGGGGTATTGGATGAGTAGGCACTAGATAGGGATTTTATGCACAAGCCTTCTGGCATCCATTGATTACTCTGATTGGTACAGGGTGGAACTACTGTATGGAGAGAGTTTTGCCTTGTTTAATAATAATTATGTGCTAGTATAAGAGATGGTGATCATGTGATGTTTAGTGGTTTAACATTAAATGCTGAAAGACTTTTAAAAAGAATTCAAACTTTATTTAAATTTTGCAAATGCATTCACCTGTTAATAATACTGCACAGGTTACTGTCTAATGTTGCTGGCCTGACCAGTCACAGAACTAGGAACTAAATCAGATGTGAACCTTTAGATTCTGAATATTGTATTTAAGATAACATTTTAACCAACTGTTTAGAACATTACCTTACATTTTGTATTCAGAATCTAAAGGTTTAAGTTCAATTTCTATGATAGCACTGTGACTAGACAGGCCAACAAACAGCACCTGAAAAGAAGAGACAAGAATAATATCACTCAAAATATTGTGTTATATGCTAACCTGTAAGCTATTTTAACAATTCAATGTATTTGTAAAGTTTAAATAAAGTTTGAATATTTTTCTAAAGACATTCAATGTTTAATATTAAATTATGGAAATAGGCCATTATATAATTTCTATGTTTCTTTTAATAACTTTGTTTAATAATCAAATAGAAATTGATCAATATAAACATGAAATAAGCATAGCCTAATGTATTGATATGTTGATGTAGGGTTATAAATAGAATGAATACACTTTATTATTGGAGCTTTTAAACTTTGTTAACATAGGAAATAAAATTTAGTCTAATAATTATTAATCCCATATTTTATATGGTGGATATATTAATTTTGCTTGTAAATTTTTGCCAATGTTAGCAATGATAAGTTTATAAACATCAAACGATTCAAAATAAGTGGATTCATTTTCTTTTTAATTCTTAGATCAACATATAGAATGCTATTTCTCCATAGCTTGAGGAAGAGTGGTTTCTTTTCTATTGTATATATATAAAGATCCTGCTAATAGCTCTAAACAAGCTTATTTTTTTATATTGTTTCAAGCTATGGTTTCAGGTACTTTCTCTTGTAGCATTTATCATAAAAAAAATAAAAAAATAAGCTTGTTTAGAGCTATTAGCAAGCTCTTTATATATTACATATTGGTAATGCAAGCTATATTGGTCATGTGACATGTGACTGATATATATATATATATATATATATATATATATATATATATATATATTATTGCAACTGCCTTTATATAATTGAAGTGCCCTCTAGTTTAATTTCATGACAATACATTTTAAAGGCAAAAAAGGATATCTTTTTTCTCTTTTATATATCTCGAGGAATATTTCAAAGTTTAGAAGAGATGAATATTCAATCAATCAGAAATTTATTTTCAAATATCTTTAAACCTATATATATATATATATATATCTGGAAATTATAAAATTGTTTTTATTTTTAATCTGGCCACTAATTTAAATATTCAAATTATGTAATTCATTGCAACTGCTTTTATGTAAATGAATTGCTCTCTATCTTTAGCACATGGCAATACATTTTAAAATCAAAATCGATAGTATTTTACTAATTTTTATTAGTTATTTATTATACTAGAGATTATTCATTTAATGAATAATATTTGTGTGAGAGTGGTATAGTGAAAATCATGCTACAGAAATTATTCATTGAGATGATATCTCTCTATTTTTTTTCTCCTTTATATATTTGGAATTCAGGTATAGAGATGTACTTCTTTACCTTTAAAATTTATTGTCATGTGCTAAAAATTATATGAAGATAGGTGCAATGAGTTAATCTCAAAACTTTACCTAAAAATATTTAGCAATGTAAATTGTTATTCAAATAAACTAAAATTGTTAAACTTGCTAACTAATCCAGGAAATTTCAAGTTAAGGTGGGCTTTAAGCATTCCACCATAAGATTTTCAATGAAATGGATGATTGAAGAGTTGTGGAGTGGAGTTTTGAAGCCTGTCCATTAAAGTATAAAGATTGGCTATCTTAATATAAAGCTGAGCATTGATTGTATATATGTGTGGAGATGATATTTGGATCAACTGATGAGTGCTGGTTTAGCACAAAATACGTATATTGGTGATTATTTATTTTTTTGACATTTGTGTGATCACGTTTATCAGCAGTATGAGATAACAGGTATAGTTGAGGGTCGTGTGAAAGTCTGAGTTCAAACCTTAGATAAAAATCATATATATTCAAAAGAAATTCAAATACACACACAAAAATACTTTCCTTATTCTTATTTGTATTTCTTGTTTAATTCTATGAGTATTTTTAAATATTTATCAATAAACATGATATTGAGGTAGATTAAGATAAAGTTTGGTTGAAAATGAATAGTAAAACAACAGGCAATTTTCATTAACAAATTTATAAAGGTATATGTGATATTGCATTTTATGCATCACCTACATTAAATAAACTAATAAATAATTAAAAAAATAAGAGTTTATTGTCAAATAAAAATTGTATTACAAATGGACATGTAGGTGTAGTAGTGGATATATAAATGAATCGAGGTGCACATTGGAAAAAAGAACAAAGGAGCACTTATTATTAAAAAGGGTTCAAAATCCAAAACAAAATTATAGAAATAATGATCTTTTATGACCATAATAAATTATGTATATATGGTTTTGATTTTAATTATAGAAATGTAAAAATATTGGAAACTGAAAGAAATAATAATAAAAGAAAAATTAAAGAAGCAATGTTAATATATAAATACAAGAAAGATTTAATTAATAGGCAAGCAGCAAATGTTAAGATCACGGAATTATGGGAAAGTTGACATCATGGAATTATGGGAAAGCTGACATTTTAAAGTATTAGTTGACAAAAACTACAAAGATAGTTGAAAGTGCTTCTAAGTGATGGTTATAGATATATTTTTATAAACTTTTAAATACTGCATTTTCTAATATTTATTTATAAATTTTTATATATATATGTTAATTCTAATATTTTCATGGCTAAAAGATGTCATATTATTATTATTTGAGAAAGAGGACACTCTGAGAAAGGTACTTGATATTGCACTGAAACATCAGCAGTTCACTATTTCACTACATGGAATATCCCGTAAATAATAGTCATATGATATATATATATATATGCTTTAGTTTTTTCTGACAAAAGATGAAGTATGATCTTTCAATTATTATTATTTTGTTTGTATATGCATTCCACATACAGCTATAACTTTTATTAACAGTTAACATTTTTGACTATTTATTTTATAGTTAATACTAATGTCTTACTCTGAAATATTATACATTTGTTTTTCTAGAGTAATACATACATTTGTTATATCAGGTTATGATTAAGAAAACTATATATTATTTATTATTATTATACAATAATATGATTCAAGCATTGAATTTGGAATTTGGATTAATATAATTTTTTTTTGTTTAAATTAATATCAAAAGATAATATCATTTATTGAATATCATTATCAAGAAAAATAACACACGTCTTATCGATGGTTATACTATGCATTTATGTATAAAGTACATTGTGTGAGAAAGTGTATAGGTACATTACATCACTGCCATTATGTGGAATAAAACTAATGTTGAATGTTATATACTTTTACCATTGTTCATTTTTCATGTATGCATTTTGCTAATTTGTCAGAAGTTTAAACTAAGTAGTGCAACATGGTGAATGAGTTTCATGAACCTTGATCTATAGTTCAATGCTGATGGAATAACCATTAAATGAATATAGACTTAACCTGGATTGCTAGTGACACTTTATGGTATTAAATGGTGTAACAAACCAAAAATAATGTGTTCTAGTAATCTCAGGTGTCATAAGCTATATCCAGGTGATGAACAGATAATATTAATGCTGGGGAGTCCACATTACCAGAAATTGGTTTTTAAACTGGTAATGTCCTTCATTATGATCATTATAAATTCTGATTGAGTCAAAAAGTGTGGCAAGTAATTCTGCTCTGCCATGTATATATCCATTTACATTGAATATGTTCTAATTGCTATCATGTTACATTTGGCTGCCCAAGAATGGCTCAATTACATCATCATTTATATGTCATCCTATTACAATGTATTAGCCATTTTAATTTTGCACTAAAATGATATTAAGATAGAAATACTGTCATAATCTAAGAGAACTTAAAATGTCTTAAAAGATATTTCACTGTTGAATGAAAGAATTAAAAAGTTATAACACTGTTTTTAAATATTGAATTACACAAATGTACAATGATTGTGTTTTAATTTTTATATATAAGAAGACCATTTCCAATTTTTTTTTCAACTTGTCAACAATCAAATCCATGAAATAGAAAATGCCAATATATTTCTGTGCCATAATTTGGACAAATCTCATATTTGTGTTATTGATTGGGAAATTTTTAATTTTCTAAATTTGCATTTATTTTTTACTTTATGCAGATTAAATACCACTTGAACAAATTCACTCAAATAATTGTAACAGAAGAAAAAAAATGCTTAAAACATATTCCTATATATGACATTTTTTAAAAAAGATTATTAATTTAAAAAATATATCTACAACATTAAATTAAAAAAAAATCTTTTTAACAATTATTAGCTAATGCTTAATAAATTACATTTATATTATGCTAATAAATTTCATTTAATTTTTATTAAATATTATTTACCAAATATTAACTAGTGTTGCCTGAAAAATGATGATTTAAAAAAATCACATTTATTATTCACATTTGGTAGATTATGAATAATTTTTGCACTGCATGTAAAATCAATACTCATTTACCATAGCACTGGAATACTGTTTTAATAGAATATGGTCTTTGGGTATGCATTTTATCTCAAAGTGATCAAACATTAGAGGATTTAGCATCAATGTAAAAACATTGTTTTTTTTTTTTTTATATATATATATATATATATATATATATATATATATATATATATATATATATATATATATATATATATATGAGGATGAGTTAAAAGTTATCTTCACTCTGACTACAGAATTTATTTTAACTTGATAACTCATATTCATTGAGAATTGTTGGGTCTTTTCCTCAGGAAAAGTATGGTAATTCTACAAGTTTGGATTACTGTTTTAACATTATTATAACTCATATTAGTGTATGAGTTGTTTATAAAGTAAATATGGCAGAACTCTTTTATTGATTATTTTTAATTTAAAAAATCTGAAGAGGGTAGTATTTTACAGACAGTTGGAAAATATTTATAGTTTTTATTGTTCTTAAAAAAGATTTGTTTTATAGACATCCTTTCCTTTTTGACCATGCTTTATGTGAAAATAATTTAGTAAAACCATTACCTGTTAAAATTGACATAGTGTTAGAATTTTTAAAAATATTTTAATAATTATAAAACAAATGTAAGATTTTAAAATCGAATATTACAAATTCACATTCATTTGTTGGCACTAAAAAAATTTTGAAATAAAAAAGTTGTTTATTTTCTGATAGAATGTTTACTCTAATATTATGATGTTCACATCTTTTCTTCTTCTTATATACAATTCAGTTTTTAAATATTTATAAAGTTCAAATATAACTTTTTTAGAATATTATTCATTTATAAAATTAAATTGAAAAGAAGTCAAATCCAATTTATTGAATTTTAATGTAAAATAAAGAATTTATATAAAAGTGAATGGTTGAGCATTTTCAAAAAGTTCCACCAGGTGTAACAAAAGAAAATGTCTGAATTTAAAAGAACTAATTAATTTTTCAGAAAAGATAAATACATCATTTTTGCAAAACTTTCTCTTCTTTTCAAAACACAATCTGTCAGGTTTCACATACCCTCATTAAAAATGTGTTAGGCTGAGCTGTGAGTCACGAATCCAATAATATCTTCACTTCTTCATTAGAAGTGAATCTTCATCTTTTGGGTGATAAAATAGATGACAGTACAATGGGACAACATTATAGTAACAATTAGCAGATTTGCAAGAAAAAACAGAAAAATAAAAATCTCTATAGAAAAAAAGAAAAAAAAAATGAATCACTGGCATTGCTTTTGTTTTGTTAAATTACAAATGGGACATGTTTATCATATTGCAATCACATTCAATTGATATAACATGTTTAAAACTACACAACAATAATGAGAAGAAAATAATCTTATATGGAATGCACTAACAAGACAGTATAACCAACAGAAATTTTAATATAACCAGTGTGGATAATTTTTGTCTCCCTTTATATTTAAGAAGAAATGTTTATCATAGAACTGCAAACACATCATTTAGAAACAGTAATGGATAAACTAATGTGAATTTAATAGTTTAATTTATCAATACATTTCTTTATGTAAATTGTAGGTTATGCTTATGTTTACTATTTCATGTCATTTGAAAATAAAACATTTATGTAGAATTGCAATCGTTTTGCTTTTATATTTTATTATCAATTGAAAATCAATAATGAATAGAGTGATATTACATTTTAATAACTCAACCTTTTCATAAATAAAATTTGCATATAAAGAGTAGTCTGGGCATATGTTTGTTACATCTTGATGGCATTTATAGTAGTGACTTTTTTTATTGCCATTGGTAGTTTAATGTATATATGCAAATTTTTTGTTTTTATATATTATATTTAGCTAGGAATTAATAGATATTACAGGCATTAATATAGAATATTGATAAACTTATCTTTTACTTAAGGGTTATGGAATAACAGTAATTAATCTATATTTAATTATTTTTTATTTTTTATTTTTTTGTATCATTGGTTCACTATTATGTATGTAGGAAATGTAATTGATATAATCTATTATATTTACTAAACAAACTATTCTCTTTACAATTATCTTAAATCATTAATTATTATGCATATTAAATAGAAGATCGCCTTGACAACAGGCTGATATTGTTGATTGATATTGATATTGGGATTGTCTAAGTGTTAATTGATTTTAATGATATATATATATATATATATATATATGTGTGTGTGTGTGTGTGTGTGTGTGTGTGTAATTAGATATCTACATGGATGTTTAATTTGATAAAAATAAAGATAAAGGGATTAAATTCATTTAAAAAGAGATAACTTTACCATTTGATATTGCTATTAAACCCAATTACTAATTGACAGTTCTGAGGATAAACAAGTTTTCTGTATTAATGCATACTATAGCTCTTCTGTTTTGGGTTTAAATAAAAAAAGATCCCACACAGACAAACACACACACACTTATATATTGATAATTTCCTGGTAACATCAATTGATTAAAGTTATCTCTGTTACACGGACATAATCTTCTTATTTCTATTCTTTATTGTAATAACAATTCATAAAAATATTTGATTCAGCTTATTATATAATCTTTGAATACTTTATCTCCCACACACATATATAATCAGTGCTTGTAATTTATACTAAAATAGCAAATCTTCAAACTTCAATGGACTGGCTTCAATCTACTTCACCCTCCAACTCTGGATGAAGAGTTGGAGGGTGGGATAGATTAAAGTCTGTCCTTCAAAGTTTGAAGATTTGTGTATTTTAATATAAAACTGAATATTGCAGTCAAAGTTGGAAGTTGGAATAGATTGAAGCCTGTCCATTAAAGTTTGAAGATTTGCTTTAATATGAAATTAAGGACTGATTATATATATATATATATATATATATATATATATATATATATTTCATATATATATATATATATATATATGACTAGTTTAGCTTTATGCTTGTAATGTTTATATATATATATATGATGATCTGAATCAATTGATTAGTGCTGGTTCATCAAAAATACATATATTGGAAATTATTTACTTTTTTCACATGTGTGTGGTCATTATGTCAGTTGTATGAGGGAGAGTGGATAGCCTAAGGAATCTTGAAAGTCTGTGTACAAACCTATTTTATATATCTAATACAAATAAAATGTCTTTTCCTTCAAAAATATTGTAATAACAATAAAAATAATAAATAAAATGGTAATTAAAGATTATATTATATTTAATAACAGTTATATTTATTATTTTTATTGTTCTTATATATACGTTTAAGAGCCACATAATGACATCTTTATCCAGATGACTGCAAATGTTGTTTTACTAAAACATTCGGCCAGTATTTATACTTTAATGGACAGGCTTCAAACTATTTCAACTCACAACTCTTTAGCCTTCCATTTCATTGAAAATCTGATGATGGAACGTTCAAAGCCTTTGATAGTGCCAAGGTTGTCATCCTACCCATGTTGACATATTAGTCATTCTGACCCCTCATGTACAGGGGAATAATCCATTTATATATACATATGCGAGGGACGGGCAGACCTTTTACACACTATTTATATAAATTAATACCTTGTACAGGCTTAAACCGGCATTTATATATGTAATATATGCGGGATTCGTTCGTTCATTAAAGTATAAATATTGGTTATTTTAATATAAAGCTGAGTACTGATTATATACATGTGTGAGGATAGTAATCTAGACCAACTGATGATTGCTGGTTTAGCATGAAATACGTATATTGGTGATTATTTATCTTTTCAACATGCGTGTGATCAGGTGGGTCAGCAATATGAGATGGCACTGAGAGTGGTGGGTCATGTGAAAGTCTCAGTTTGAACCCTGCATATAATACATATATAAATGCAGGTTTAAGCCTGTACAATGTATTAAAATTTTAAAAGTAAAAAAGTATGTATTAAAAATTATACATTTTTTAAAAATAATAAAGCTTAAAATATTTGTTAGATTATAATTTGTACATCTTAATTGATAGAAGAACTCATTGATATTACGAAAGATCCCCAAAGATACTTGAATATATTATATTAAAATGATAAAAATCATTAGAAAATTATTGCAATAATGATTAAGTATTATCACATATTTTATTACTTATTTACCTACTCACATAGCTTTTATATAGAAAAATTAAGTACATTTTGCTAAAAGTTTTAATAAACTCAAGCTAATTTTAATGACATATATTATAATTTAACATTAGTTCAAAGTTGAGCTCAGATTTAGAAAATTTTTGAAAAAGCACAGACTCACACAAATACGAACCTGTAATTATATCAATAAAATAAAAAATGTTTAAGAAAATTAAACATCAAGTATTTGCGTAATTCACATGTAATTTACTATTGAATAATTTTGTAACAAAATAATTAAACAAAAAGTGAAATAACTCATTTAATTTTATTACTTATAGTTATTTGCTTATAAAGAAGTTTTTCATTGATATGTATGTGGCAGAAATTTGAATACTATGTTGTAATAAAAGTTGTGCCAATTTTGTATATTACCAAATTCACCATTTCCTTTATTTTGCTGTAATATCTTATATAAATGCAATTTATCCACTCTACTTTGAACACTTTTTAACAAAAAAAAACTTTTTATTGCACATATATGAATATATTAAACAAAAAGATTTAATAATCAATGACTTAAACAAGAGTAATTTCCCTGTATATAATAATTAAAAGAAGTATTGAAAAAATAGAGTATAGGATAAATAAAACTGAAAAGAGTAAAGGAAAGAAGAAATGTGAAAATAGATATATAGAAATAAAAACAAATAATATTATAGTGAATAAGTTTAATAAAATTATAAAGAAAATTAATAAAAAATGCAAAAGAATAATTAATACAAAAATAGTTAATAAAAAAGAGAAAACCTATTAAATTTAATGCATAACAAATACATAGGATATAATAAAGAAATAATTGTTGGAGTATATGTGATTAAATGAAAACAATGTTTTGATAGTGGGATTGATAACAAGTATTTGGTAGAAACTAAAAATTCTATAAAAACAAGATTAAAACAACATATATCAGATAACAAATAACTGATATATTTATACATAAAAAGGATAAAGGTATTTTCAAGTTTTAATCCAGTTTCCTTTTTAAGTCGTTCAATAAACCTTTTTACGTCATCCATCCAAATTAAACCTAGTCTTTTTCTAGATCTTTTACAATTTCTTGGGATCCAGTTTGAGGCTCCAACTATCCATCTATTGATCATTTATTACTAGCAAATATCTCTAACCTTAATGAATGAATGACTAATAAAAATTATTAAATTCATAGAGTAATTTCTTTTGATGTTTATATAAAGAAAAAGCATTAGTTTTGCATACATTCATCACACAGTTATTTATCTTAATTTTTATATACTATAGAATCTAATGATTTTATATTCAAACTTCCTATAATGCTTGAATATCCTATCACCTCACTAAGAAAGCCAAAAGCAAAAACCGGTTTGGGATTGAAGGTATTCTGAAAAGCTTGTTAAGAGCTATTGGTAAGCTCATTAGATAACATATATATATATATATATATGTATATCTAATTATATATATATATATATATATATATATATATATATAAAGTAATAATTACGTGGATGTAGTATATACAAATGTTCCAAGTAGTTGTTATATCACTTGGTTATTGAACAGTCTTATTTACATTTAGCAGTATTTTTTATTATTTATTTGTGCTAAGAAACTTTTCCAAATAGTTGGTAATTTTATTGTTTCATTAAGTTTATTAATGCAGTTTTTGTTTTTAAAAATTTCTATATCTTCTTTTAAGTACTCTTTGATCATGGTTATTGCATGTGGATATGATTTTGGTATTTGGGGTGTCTATGTGTTGGCCAATATCTAAAACATGAAGAGCAAATGATGTTCTTTCTATGTGTGTAATTGGGCACATGACACATAGAATTTCATACAGGGATTATATCCTTAAGTTTTAGAATATTATTAATCTTTTACTCAGTAGTGAAAGTTGTTTTTATATTGTCTTAATGATTTAGTACCTTTCCAATTTTATCTGTGGTTCCTTTTATATAAGAAATGTATATTCTATTAAAATTATTTATTATATTAGAAATTTATTTTATTCTATTAAATATATAATATTTTCAAATTGTTTTATGCAGCTGTTACAATAGATAATTGAGAACC
The DNA here is from genome assembly GCA_028023455.1 of Epiperipatus broadwayi. Classification (NCBI taxonomy): domain Eukaryota; kingdom Metazoa; phylum Onychophora; class Udeonychophora; order Euonychophora; family Peripatidae; genus Epiperipatus; species Epiperipatus broadwayi. The sequence goes on from JAQFVV010012527.1 coordinate 3,025,246, forward strand.
TTCACCTATAGCACAGAGCAACAATTTTTATGAAAAAAAAGCAGTCCATTTTCTCTAGCTACCTGATTTTCTTGTATAGAGAGGGCTGTCTAAATCATTTGGGCTAGAAGGAATGTATATTTTATCTTTCACAAAGTTTTTTTTCCCCATATGTCATAGCATTGGCCAGGACATGAACCCACAACTGTCTGCAACCAACTAATTGCTTGCAAGACAGTTGCAATGACCCCTTGGCTAACAACGCTTGACTTGACACATCTGAGAGTTTTCTCAATTTAAACATTATCAACATTGATTTAAATGTTGAAAATAATGACAATATTTAAATTGAGAAAATTCTCAGATGTGACAAATTGTGATATCAATCAGTTTCAAATACCTTTAAAGTAAATATCATGATTAATTAAATATTCATTATTTTTAGCCTAAGTGTTTCAAACATTCGTGTATGTAAGAAAATGAAGTAACGAGAGGAAATGGACTACTCTTTTCTTATAAAAAAATCACCTTGTGCTAAAGGCTAGAGAGCATTTCAATTACTTATTGTAACAATTGCAGGGGAATTATTAATCTTGGAAATATAATATATTAGGAGATATCCAAAAATAACCAGAATCATTCTTTGCAGGAGGAGTGCATTGTAGTAAATGCTTCCTTCACTAGATGCTTGTTGAAGGACCTCCCTGCATTAGTTTGCCAACTGTGATCTTCAAGTGAAGTCATGTTACCACATAGTAGACATTTTTATTTAAGTGCATTTTGCTTATTTGTTAATTTTTTAGTGGTTGAGAAGTTGGAACAATATGAAATTCTATGTTCTATTAGTGAAAACAGCAGGGATGGATTATAATGCTTGGAAAAAATGAATGGTTTAATAAAAATATCAAATTCATCATGACTCAAAAAAACATAGTAAGCAAATTCCAATGTCAAAAAGATGCTGATTTTTTTTTTGATGCAAATAGAATTGTTTACTCAGAATTCATTAATAATGATCGGGCATTTAATCTACAACTTTTGAAATGTTTGCGTGATGTGGTAAAATGAAAATGTTATCATTTATGCCAAAGTGGGAAGTGCAAGACACCATGACAACATACTAGTGATAAAGCCTGAGGGTGGCAAATTTTAAATTAAAAGCAACACAATATAGCTTAACCATAAGCCATATTTAGCCAGTGTCACTTTGACCAGCTTCTTTTGATTCCCCCAAATAAAAAATGCCACAAACAAAAAAAAGTTTTGCAGATTTAGAAGTGATGAAGAAAAAAATGAGAAAGTGTTAAGAGTTTCAGGACAATTTCAAAAAGTGGGAAACATATTTAAACCAGTGCATTGCATCAAATAGTCAGTACTTAAACAGTGATTCAATTTGTAATATTTAGACCAGTGCATTGTTCAAATGGACAGTACTTTAACAGAGAGTGAATTTGTAACATTTAGACCAGTGCATTACATCAAATCAATAGTACTTTAACAGAGATTCAATTTGTAACACTTAAAAATAAATGCACAACTGTTTACTATAAATATCTGATCATTTGTGGGTACCCTCTTCTATGTATAATAGTAAATAATAGAAATTTTATTTTCTCCTAATGTTTAATCTTTAATTGATACTTCCATCAAGACTTCAATCTTAAGTATACTGCAAAGAAATACAATTATAAAGAAAAAAATATATTTAAAAAAAAATGTATTGTTTAAAAGTGAATCATATATTCACTATTATAAATATAGGGGGTTTGAACTCAGACTTTCAAGCAACCTTCAACTATCCACATTATCTCTTACTACTGATACACATGACCACACACATGTAGTAAAGGTAAATAATCACCATGACCACACACATCTACATGCATGTGGTCATGTGGATCAGTAGTATGAGATAGTGTGGATAGTTAAAGGTTGCTTGAAAGTCTGAGTTCAAACCCCCTATATTTACAACTAAGTTCCAGGTATAAGAATGCCTGTATTTCAAATTGTATATTCCCTATTAAAGGATGCAAAAGCACTAAAAAATGTAGAATTCTAAGAGCAATCATTATAATTTTCACCTTGCTGGATATCATATTGTTTCTAAATATATAAGTAAGAACATTTTTTTCATCTGATTTTATTAAATTAATAAAGATTATGTGGTATTCTAAAAAAGTATTTTGTGGTGAACTTGTGTGACTTTCATGAAAGAAATAAATGTTGTTTGTGCTTCAAAGACTATTTCAAATATTCTTTTAAAAATGCAATATTGATTGTCTTGATTGGATGGATTGAATACAATAGAAACCTAAATATATTGAAGATGATAATGTATAAAATATTATTCAAATAATAATGAATTGCTTATAAGATGTCAAGTAAATAGACCCAAAGACCAACATTTGTTATATGTGTATTTATTTGGATATTATAGTCACTTAGAGTATGAGCATCAAACTGCACCTCTTAGAAAGTCAGTCTTTGTGAGAAATGGTGGAATACTATCTTTATCTTGAATTTTTGATTTCACATTTTCTATTATATTACTTAGCACTACTCCTAAGGTGATGTTCTTATCTTTTGATATTTACATAAATATTTGCATATTATCATGAATATATTTTGCATATTATCATGAATATATTTTTCTCCAATTTTATAATTACTCAGTATGTACCCATCTTCCAATTATTAATCATCAAAAATCAATTGCTGTTGACTTGGGTGATTTTTTTTTTAATTGTCTGATTTTTTCTTTTCTTTCTTCTTATTTCTGGAGTTGAAATGACCATAATAATAAATTGTGAATAAATTAAAATAATAATTTAAATATATTTGTTCTGTAAAATAATAAATTGTCAGATTGAGTTTTCAGAATTATGATGAAATAATCAGTTCAGTAGTAGGGTGTCATCTTTCAATATTGCACAGAATCAGTAAATACAAATCAACAATGCAAATATTTTTTAAATTTACCAGAGGGTTATTAAATGGTATACCATAACTTTTAACATTAATGGCATGATTAGAATATTTTATAAAACAAGATTCTTTAATTATATCTCTCTAATCATTCTTCTTTATGCAAATAATATTGATCTGATTGAAATCACAAGAATAGTCAAATATCTTTTTATATTAATAAAAAATTGATGTCTGTGTTTTGTGATTTTTTGACTTATTATATGTATATAACTTGCAAGTTGTCTATATTACACCAAGCAGAAATGGGTCTGCTATACAGATTAATATAAAAAGTGGATGACCTAACATTTGTATACGTATAATAAGATAAAAAAATGATGAAAGACAGAGGTCAATATTTTATGAATATGAAAAATTTACCATCATTCTTGTGAACCAAGTTAGATCCACATTATGTGAGAATTGATTACAGATCTATGATTAAAAAATCTTACATCATAAAATAGCGTTAAAACTTAAAATTTGCCACTTAATGTTGTCAGATTTATTAAGTATACTATGGGTGTTGATGAGTATATATTGACTTTGACAAAAAATAACAATAATAAAATAGTAAATATAGAGGATTTGAAGTCAGACTTTCAAGCCCTTTCAATATCCACACTATCTCATACTACTGATACACATGACCACACACATGCAGAAAAGATAAATAATCACCAATATATGTATTTCATGCTAAACCAGCACTCATCAGTTGGTCCAGATTACCATCTCCCAGACATATATATATATAATATCAGTGCTCAGTCTATATTAAGATAGTCAATCCTTACACTTTAACTGCTTGGGATGGGAGGGGGGAGGTACAAGTGCCAGAGGACCCAAAATTGGCATCAATCCTAAAACTGTACCTTCCACAGTTTGACCCTCTACCACTGCACTACTTCATGTGTAATATCCAAGATTGTTTTAGCCTACAGATTTTGAATTCATTATTTTATAATTAATATTAAGTCTGGAAAAAAAAAGTGTCTTGCATGGATTTGTAAAATAATGGACTCTGAAGCTCAAGATTTTGTGGATTGCAACTCCAGTGGTCCTTTTTTGTTGCTTTAACTTTATATGAATTTCTTTGATTAATAAACTATTTGATTAGTAGATTATTACTTCTATGAAAATTCAATTGAACCGTTAATTATTTCATTACAGTATGTATAGCAGATTTACTAATGTTTATTTACGAAATATATTTCACAAAAGTACTTTGGCATTTCAATATTGTAATATATTTAATACTTGCCTTCCATAGATCAGTGCTGTGGCAAAAGTAGTAATCTCAGGGATTTAAGATCCACAGAACATGGCCTGGCTAGATCACTTCCAGTGGTCCTATTTCTTATTAAAGTTCGATTATTTATTTCATTACTTTATGGTGTATCTCTATGTATAAAATAAGATAAGGTAGTTATGGGCTTAATGTACAGTAGGGGTATGATTTTCCTTTCACAGTATGACTAAGACAAGTTAATCTGAGATCTTTACCCTTTGCTAAGATTAGTTAAATTTCCATTTATCAAGCATTAATGGGTGACTATTGAGTTTGGTTATGGGCCAGCTACTTGAAAAAAAAAAAAAAAAACTGGGTCTGTAACGTAAAATGGTTTCAACATTTAGCCGATCCAGACTTGAAACTCAGATCATGGCAGGTGATTGTACTAGTAATTCCGTCATGAGGTCTTTTGTATATGTAAGATATTGGAATAAATTTTGTTATTAAGATGGTAAACTGTCATTGAATTTGATCAATGATTATATACAATTTGTTTCGTTCTAACACTTGATTGCCAACTTATTTTCGGCAGAGTATTATCGTATATAATATGTATATATGTTGCTCGGAAATTTATATGTTTGAGTACCGGAAGTGGTAGAATTGAACGGCGATCTCCAGTTTTGTGAAGTTTTTTGTTTATCATCGCTCTAAGCCTCGTATGACAATATATACATTAGATTTGTAGCATATACAGCTCCATGCGGTTTAGCGCAGAAGTAGATTGTCAGAGTCTGGAATGTGGCTTCCTAGGATCCCACTTCCGGTGCTCGAACTTTTTAATTACTCTCGAGCAATAAATGGCATTCGATTATTTCTTTAATGATAAATTAATTGAATGAGTTTCAGTTACATTATTTTTTAAAAAAATGTTGAATTTTTTTTTTTTTTGGACTTGTTTTTTTTTTTTTTTTTAGATTCTAGCCTCAAAACTATACAAGCAAATGTAAAACTAAATAAAATGTTGGTAAATGGGGGGTGATCTAATTTATTTAAAAAGTTAAAACAAAATAATTGAAAAGGAAAAACGTAAGTGGATGCTTGTGTAAAGGAGTCTTGTTCTGTTACCCAGTCGAAGTTTATATAATTAACCTAGTTAAATTACATAGCTTGAGGGGCTTGTCAGAGTTAATACTAAAAGAACTTTAACCAAAAAAAAAAAAACTTTTTCTTCTTAATGCTTGTAATGTTAATAAAATTTATTCTACTTTGTCTACCCACCTATGTATAATTTAAAAATATTTGTCAGTAATTTACTAATAATTAAAAGAAAAAAAAAGTACTTTGTTTTACTCTAAGCATCTGATTGAAGTATTATAAATATTCTTTTGTTTTCATCTTTTTTAGACCTCAAAAATTGATCTCCGAAATGAATTTTTTTAAAAAAGATAAAAATATTGATAATCATATTATTTTTTTATTTTCAATTATTTTAAAATATATTTTAATGATGAGTTGAAATTCATTTTTACAATTCGTCTAGATTTTTTCTCCCAATTAAATAAAAAATAATAATCATAAATTTAATACTAAGAGTAAGTAGGTAATAAACAAGTTTACAATCTCGTCTAATTATAAAGTCGAATCTATTTTAATTAATATAATTTTAAAGCTTATAAGAGTGAGAAAATAGAATTACCACCAAGTAAGGCCAACAAGGTCAGTAGTTTATTTCAAAACTGGCAATGAAAACATAAAAGCAGTTGACAATTTTAATCTTTTTGGATTAACCATCATAAAAGGACATAATGATCACATGATTGACCATGAACTAATATCGAACATAGTTTAATGAAAATCTTTTGTATAAATTATTTACATGTGGAGATACCGAAAAAACATTGTTAAAAAAGATATGATTTTTATATTTTAATGTGTCTAAAGCACTCCATCCTCAACATTAACAGGATCCACTCTAGATAATCACTAATCATTTATTAACTACAGATTATTTCTAACCCAGATATAAACTTTTCTGAGTGTATTCTTTATATTCTTTGTAGATATACTTAATAACCTCCAGCCCAGCTCTATTCTTGAAACACATAAACAAAAACGTATTAAACGATAAATGGACACCAAGATGTATTTCATGCTGGATCAGCAATCGTGAGTTGTTCCAAGTCACAATGTTACACACACACACACACACACATATATATATATATATATATCATCAACCATTATCAACCCACTGCAGGATGAAGGTCTCTCCACATTCAATCCAACTTTTTCTATCTTTAGCTTCTCTTCTCCACATCACCCATGCACACTTTCTTATTTCATCCATCCATCTTTAATGTGGTCTCTTTCTGGGTCTTTTACAATCTCTTGGAATCCAGTTTAAAATTTCAATTGTCCATCTGTTATCATCTCTTCTAACAATATGTCCAGCCCAACTCCACTTCAGTCTTTTAATTTTTTCAATGAGGTCAGTAACACCTGCTTGTTCTCTTACCCATACATTGTGTTTTCAATCCCTTCTTGTTACTCCCAACATGCATCTCTCCATACTTCTTTCAGTGGTCTGAAGTCTCTGTATTTCTCTTCTATTAAGTGTCCAAATCTCAGATCCATAAGTAAGAACTGGCGAAACACATTTATTAAAAACCTTCCTTTTCAAACAGATAGGTATATTTCCTTTTAGTATCAAGTTATTTCCACCAAAAGCACTCTAACCAAGTTTAATTCTATGATTAATTTCATCCATTATATTTCCATCTGTATTAATAATCTGACCAAGGTATTTAAAACTGTTAACTTTTTCTAACTCATCATAATCAATCTTTATTTTCATATTTTGAAAAAATCTATTAAACATTACTTTAGTCTTTTTAGCATTTATCTTTAGTCCTACTTTCGTACTTTCATCTGATAACTCCTGCAACATTTCCTGTAGCTCTAAAGCATTATTTGCAAAAAACAACTACATCATCTGCAAAATATAAATGACTTAAATAATCTCCATTTACTTTCACTCCTTTAGCTTCCCATTTTAATCCACAAAATACTTCTTGCAGCACTGCTGTAAAAAGTTTTGGAGATATGGATCACCCTGACTTACACCCTTTTCAATGTTGATTTTCCTACTATCATTATGTAATCTAATTGTTGCTGTTGCATTTTTATAAATATTCTTTAAAATATGACAATATCCTGGATCTACACCTTGATGATCCAATGCTTTAATCACTGAATAAATGTTTATAGAATCAAATGCCTTTTCATAGTCTACAAATCCTAAGCATAATGGCAACTCATATTCATTTGTCCTTTCTATAATTTCTCTCAATACTTGGATATGATCTACTGTACTAAAACCACTTTTAAATCCAGCTTGTTCTCTTGGTTGGTGGAAATCCAGTGTTTTCTGTAGATGAGTTGTAATTATCTTAGAAAAATTTTGTATAAAACTGATAAAAGACTGATAGGTCTGTAATTTCTAATAGCTTCTTTATCACCTTTTTTAAATATTAATATTAATACTGCATTCTTCCAATCATCTGGCACATCTTTATCATTTAGACATTTGGTATATAACTTTGCTAAAAAATTTTCTATTTCTTCACCTGCTTCTTTTAATATATCAATTACAATTCCATTACCTGGAGCCTTTCCATTTTTTATACTTTTAATTACATGTCTCACTTCTTCATTTAAAATTCTGGGCAATTCAGAAGATATAATAGATATAGGAGGTACTTGTTCTTTATTACTATATAATTCTTGATAGAAGTCTTCTACACATTTTATGATGTCATCTCTCTTTTTAGTAATAATGCCATCTTTTTTCTTATTGCAGATATAAATTTCCTACTAATACCAAAATGTTGTTTTACACTCATTAGACTTCTATTCTCTTCTACAGCTTTCCTTGCTAGTTCACAATTACACTTTCTTATATCATTTTAAACTCTTTTCCGCACCATTTTACAAAATTCGAGATATTCAATCTTTTTTAATGCATCATTGTTGTATATCCTCATATTCCTTCTTTTCTTCATAAATTCTCTAGTCTCAGTAGAAATTTTACTGATCAATTGCTGCTTTTTTCTACCAGTTATCTTTGTTGCAGTTTTTATAAGTGTATCGCTTATTTTCCTATTAAGGTCATTCAAATCTGAATCATGTTCAAAATCTACTAATACTTGAAACCAATTTGTAAGTTCTAATTTAAATTCATTAGAATGTTTCTGAAGATTAGGAATATCAATGGTAAATATTGTTTTTCTTAATAATTTTTGTCTCTCTAGTTTTGCATTAACATGTATCTTACATCTTACTAATCGGTGATCACTTTCTGTGTTAAATTTATTGAGAACATTACAATCTTGAAATATGTATTTTCAGTTAGTCAAAATATAATCCAATTCTGCTGTACCTTCATTTGGATGCTTCCTTGTCCATTTACTTTTAACATTTTTCTCAAAAAAAGAATTCATAATACAAAGTTTTTCTTTCTCTGCAAACTCCACAAGTCTATGTCCTCTCTCATTTCTATTACCATAACCAAAACTACATACACCACTTTCATCTTTTATTTGTTTACCAATTCTAGCATTAAAGTCTCCCATAACAATTTTAAAATGTTGTTTACTCTGATCAAAAGCCTTTTGTACATCCATATAAAAATCTTCTATAACTTCATCACTATGAGAACTTGTTGGGGCATAAACGTGAGTTATCTGCATTTGGTATCTGCTATTAAGTTGTAAAATTAATCTTGCCACTCTGTCTCATACACCATCAATCTCCACAATGTTATTCTTTCATTTTTTATTTATAATGAATTCTACTACACTTGTATTTCCAATATTTGTGCCTTTATAGTAGAGTATATGTCCACTTTTTAAATCAATTGTTTCTTCACCTTCTAACTTCACAAAGTCCAATAATGTCCCATTTCATATAAGACAGTTCTTCTTCTAACTCTTGCAATCTTCCTTCACTGAAAGTGATCTGCAGTTGTAAGTACCTAAATAAAATATCATCAAATGGCAGCATGAGTCCGCAATCAGGGGATTCTTAGCACCCTCTGCCTTCAGCCACCAACTGCTGCCTTGGTTGGTGACTTTACAGCCTCCTGGGAATAAGGGCCATGATTTATTTTTGTCTGTAATGATTGTATATATTGAAAAAATATTCTTAAACTTGGAGGTAAAAAGCCAATAAACTCACCACACTGGCTAATGCATGCTAGTGAGCAGCCCATTCATGTTCATATACTATATGAATAATCACATAGTAATAACAGCTGCAATGACAAGAATGTATGGAGTGGACATTAGGAATTTGCCCTGCTCGGTTCCTTTAGGGCCTCCAAGAGGAATCAAATGTTCACTTATGCATTTGGTGCTAAACTAGCACACATCAATTGATGTAGATCACAATCTCTCATATATATCTTTATCTTATGTTCTGTAATACTCAGTATATGTTCAGTTTGAAGTGCATCTTGGGATCATTTATCTTTCCTGGTGTCTTTATTTATGTATTTCAGCAGTGTATGGTGGAGTGGAGGTCATTAAATATACATCTATAAAAGACATTACTCAAGCTGATTTATTCCATGTGTTTATGTAATTAAAAAATCAGATATATTAATCTTTAACTGGAGATTAAGATGTATATTGGAGATAGAGATAAACTATAGTCTAGTAAATGATTAGTAATAATTATTAATGTATTTACCTAGAATGGATCAAATCAAAGTTGTATGTGGAATAAAGCTTGATACATTTAAATCAAAATGTAACAATTTACTATTGATAAATACTAAACATATGGTAAAATATATGTTAGAGGTTGTGACCTGAGTCAACTGATGTGCTTTAAGTGCTATGGAGAAGTGGATGTTATTGTGTGCATCTATATAAAATGTGATGCTTTTAAAGTGCATTGCCAGTAAAAAATTTTTAAATGACGTTTAATATGGAGACTGAACAAATAGGTATTTGATCAGATATAAACTCTTTATCGAAGCCTATCATATTTTAGTCACATCAGAAAGTGATTTGATCTTTATGAAATAGTGAAGCAATTGAGCGATGAACTAAAGAGATAGAATTCTGAATTGAAGCTCAATCTATCAGTTTCAGTGCTTTGATGTCACATGACTAACCATTTGATTATTATTAATTATAAAGTAATTTAACTAATTAATTTTAATTCATATAATGCTTGGAAAGGGTGACGGTAATAAAAAAGAAAAGATTGGTCAGCAATGAGATATATAGATTCCGTCATCAGAATAATGAATATGTCTTTCAACTGGCTGAAAAACCAAATACATGATAGAGCATTCTGGAAAAACATCCATAAAAAAAGTTATTTGAATGCTTTTAATATGTTTAATTTATCATTTAAAAAACAGACACATAAATAATGCTTTTTATAACATTTTTTGAAAACAATAAATATTTTTTTTAATTGTCAGTTTATCAAAGTACGAGTTTTGAATTTTTATAGTGAATCTCGTTCTCAAAAAAAAAAAAAAAAATTAATAAAAAGGTGTCAAAATTATATTATTTTTTTTAAAAAAAAACTTTTTTCTTTTATTCTCATTATTATGCGTTCTTTTTTTTTTTCCAAAATTGTAAACGTGTTTTTCATTACAAAATATAATATAATTATGTGCTTATATGGATTCGGTCTTCCTATCTATCTATATGACATTTGATCCTTGATATTCTTATACAAAAATGTTAGAGCGTGATCTTAATCTAAAATACTTGATAATCACTAATTACTTATTTAATTATTAGAGAAATAAGTAATAATGTAAAAGACCTTATTAGATTTTAAATTTTTTTACTAAATGTATAAATAATACATGTAATTATTTCAAATAAACAAAACGGTGAACACTTTAATAAACTTAAAATAAAATATATTAACCAATACTATTGTTGTTAAAACAGGCAAAACTCACTATAAGTATTGCCACACACAGCAAGCTAGAGTAATCAATGGATGCCAGAAGGCTTGTGCATAAAATCCCCATCTAGTGCCTACTCATCCTCTCAGATCCAAGGCTCCTCACTGATGAAGGCCACAAGCCAGAAACTAGTCTGGGATATTGGATGAGTAGGCACTAGATGGGGATTTTATGCACAAGTCTTCTAGCGTCTATTGATTACTCTACCTTGCTGTGTGTGGCAATACGTATAGTGAGTTTTGCCTGTTTTAACAACAGTTATACACAAGCATAAGAGATAATGGTCATGTGATGTTTATTGTCCTAATACTATTGTTGTTACTACTTTCCATAACATTTTGATTTTACTATTAAAATATTAATAAATGTAATGAAAAACTTATGAAATATATGTGATCAAGTAAAAAAAGTTCAATAAACCTTTAAACAAACAAAAATCATTTTAGCTTTGATTAATAATTTTTTAATATGAAATACCCATAGACATAATTTACGCGAATATTATATATAATTTTAAACACCTTAAAAAAGACCAACTAAACAAAATCAAAACAAACATAAATATATTTTATATATATCTTTCCAAACTTAAGATTATCTGAACGTAGAAAGAAAACCTTGCATTTGACACACCGAACAAAATCTTCACTAGTTAGAATTTGTCAAACGATTGCCTTATAGAGTTTATTAGTTCTTGTATAATAATTTTATGTTAAATATTTTTTACTAAAAAAAATTAAAAGTACATATTCAACATGTAATGGCTTAGTCTTATAACTACATTTATTATAGTGAATCTATTTATTCATAATGTAAAAATGTTAGCTCAGAACATATATTGCATTGGGCTTCAAATATCTACAGATATTGTTGAAATATAATATAACCATATTTAAAGCTCCATCTGCTTATTGTTATGTAAATTCATTGTATTTACACGACAATATAATCTAATTTAATCTAATATAATCTAATTTAATAATAAACATCAAAATAAAATATAATCTAATTTCGATCAATGGCTAATTTTCTTAATCAAACAATGATTTTTCAGCATTAACATTAAAATGCCTATAAAAGTTAATTTTGTGTGTGTATACAAAAATATAATTATTAATACATACTAGATTATATGTAAGTGAATCATAACACTTTCTTGTAGGCTTTTTAACATAAAACAGAACATTCATTATATAATTATATGTAAATAAATGTAAAAGAGTAAAGAATGTATATAATTATTATTTTTTGTTAATAAAGATCTATACTTAAAATAAAATTAAAAAAATAATTATATTTTACATGATATGCATACTAATTAGATGATTTAACATCTGAACATGTTAGAATAGTAATATAGTTTTTACATTTCCAGATGTTTAATAGATCATTTTTTATGACAAATTTTACAGTCATATATATAATAAATATACGAACTAACTAAAGGAAAAATAAAAACATAATAAAAACAGAATTAATTCTGTGTTATATATATATATATATATATATAACACAGATATATATATATATATATATATATATATATATATATATTATAACCTAGAGAAAGTGAAATGTATAATAAAATGATAAAAAAAACCCACAATCACAAAATTATAACCAATAAAGAGAGTGAAAGTAGAATTACTTTATTAAGAAGAACTAATATAAAATAACAACTGCCAAATAACATGACTCAACTCAAACAATATGATGATGTAGGCTAAACTCAGGTTTCTAATATATGATATGTCCTATAACAAAAAGTGTATAGGGGTAAGAATAATAATAACCAAGCATTATAAATATGCTAATTAACATTTAACAAATTTCGAATGAACTCTCAACTCACTCTTACAAACTACAAATGCTCTTAATATTGAAAACATACACCAAAGAGTAATTGGATTATCCTTATTCTTTCTCATAATATTTTTATACCCCCCTCCAATACAATAACATACCTCACAACCACTGTTCTCTACATTTCATTGCAATGATCTGATCCCAAGTCAAAACTCTTGATAAATGATAATATTTCTTATGCCACATTACTTTTCAAAATAATTTCTTTTGCCAAAAATATTTTTTTTTGACCATTGGTTACAATAATAATATTACAGGGTTCTTTATTAAATATTTTTATTATTAAATTTTTTACTCTTTTATTAAACAATGAATGCCATCCTAGTGAAAATATGAATAGTCATACTCTTACTCCTAAGATAATGTCTACCTAATTTATAAAAATAATAATAACAAATTTAAAAGAAAATATTTAATTAAAATAAAGTATATAAAAACTCCTAATTTAGAATAAAAGTAATAATCTACTAGAATAGCATTTGAATACCAAAAGTGTATATGGCCACTCATGATATCCATTAACAACTCGTACCAAATATTTCTTGTAAATTTAAGTTAAATACTTTAAGCATTAAGTTTATGATGGATAATTGATTACAATTTTATAAGTAAGCAGATAATAATTTTATCACAAAAGCAGTCTTCTTTTAATAATTACACAATAGATTAAAGTGATGATTTAAGATTAAGAAAATAAATATTTTATTTCTTAGAAGCATTCTTAACATATGAAGTCCTTCTAGCAAAATGATTATTATCTTCAATTTTATGTGCATGTACTCTTAATGATTAAAATAAAATATAATTGTATCATTGATTATTTAATTTTAAGTTTTCTGAATAAGTTATATTTTTTTCTGAAAGATGATTAAAAAAAGTTCTACAGTTAGGGTGTTACTTTTTGAATGACCTTATATAAATTATAAATTAGTAAATTTATGAAATATATATCATATAAATTATACAAATAGAAATTAACATAAAAAACTAAAATTCAGCCATTGGTAAAGTGATATATTTTTTGGTTTAATAGGCAGCACATAGATAATGGATTTTATCACTTGTTATTCACCTAAAGCTATTATATAAAAGCTGTATAACCATTTACTAAATAAATTTAAGTATTGACAATATATTTGACAGAAATATTTTAAGTGTTTCAAGATTGATTCAGATCATAGACATAGCAGATATATGTGTTAAACATGATATCTTGATATCATTGATAAAACATATGCTAACAGTTTTAACTAATTTGAAGTCTTCATCAGTAAAAAAAAAACAAAAAAAAATTGTGTTAAATATAATATGCTTACCCTTTAGCAACAGTATTTTGTCAAGTTATTACACTAAATATTATCTTTTATCTTTCATATTTTTTTGGTTGTATTATTTTAATGAATAAATCTTATTTTGCATTTTATTTTTTCATTTATTTGTTTATGGATTTTATTAAAAACATAAATTCAATAAATAAGATTATTATAAAAATTTACAATTCCAATTTTTTTAAAAAAAAAAAGATTAATAGAAGAAATAATAAAAGTAAATAATTAAAACAAAAGACTTTACTATAGTCTCCAGGCTAAAAAAATATATTTTGATGAATAAATAACAATTTTTTCAAAAATTAATATTTTTCATATATATTTTGATAATAAAAAAAAATAAACACAAGTAAATAATTAAAACAAAAGACTTCATTTTAGACTTCAGGCTAAAAAATTGCATTTTAATAAATAAATAAATAATGATTTTTCCAAAATGTAATATATTTCATATAGATTTCAGCAAAGCATAGTATAAAATAATGAATATTCTTTTTAAAATATTAAAATTGATTTAAAAATTATAATAAAAAAATTAGTAAAAGTAACAAAAATGTTTATGTAAAGAAGTATTCCTATTTGTTTTTTTTCCAACAGTATTAAATTTGCACTTGATTCATTTGCTGCTTAAAATCCATTATAATTCAATAAAACAAATATAAAGATTACATACATATTTAAAAACAAATGTTTAATAATTTTACAAATAAATAAAGATATAAATTATATATAAACTTATTTTGTTTTTCCACAATGTAAACAAAACACAATGCAATATTAGTATGCTAATATCATTTCATTTTTGTATAATATGAGATTCTTTTTTTTTTTTCTGATTAATTTTAAACTGTATAGATTATTAATTTTTTTTATTCCCAATAACTTTTGACCATTATGTATTTTAGTTACAAATAACAAATCACAAAAAATTCATATAGTAATAAAATTTATATCATTAGTAATTCAAAATAGTTTCCTATCATTAAATATATATTGTTGGTCACAGAACTAACAGACAGTTGGCATAAGAATCAGCTGAGATACTGTATGAGATATGGTTATATATAAATGTAAACAAAATATATAATTGCTAATAAAAAGTTATTAGGTTATAATGTATAACACAATTACTTTTTATTTGGATTTCCTCTATTGAAAACTGAAAACCAATTGAAAATGTTTGAATATATTAAGTAAACAAACTATTATTGAAAAACATAAATAAAAAGGCTGAAATGATTTGACTTGTGTAAGTCAATAAAAAAGTGAGAAATGAAGAAAATTTATATAAAAAAAACTTTTTAATGGCTATTATTATTTTTATATCACTGAAGCATAGGACGTAACTAATAATATCACACATTTCACTACATTGTTTATGTTTTATATATTACTTTGAAATTCTGATATTGTGTGTAATTTAGCCCAATGATGGACTGAGAAGCTAAAATAATTTATAGATTGATTTTCATCAGAGGAGAGGAGGTGAATTTGGTCACACCATCTCTCAGAGACAGAACATGTAATTAATTTTTGAAAATTTTTAGTAAAAATATATTTGTACAATATAAAAATAATATTGAATTAACCAACTGTTATAAAACAAAAACTCATAATAATGTTGATATTTAAATATATGCACATATGTATACAATTTTGTTATAAACTTCAGGTTTATTATAAAGTACAATTTATTATTAAAAATATGATACATTGAAGTATGATTTTTTAAAGAGTTATATTAATAATAATTATGTTATATCCTAAATGCACTCCATGTTTAGTTGATTGAGAAAATAGCAAATTCAGAGCTGAAGGTTGCTGGTTTAATTTTCAGCTTAGAGACCTACTTAGAAAAAAAAGACTAATTAAATGCATTTTTTTTCTCATGTGTCATAGCATCAGCCAGAAAGTGAATCCGCTAACCTCTCGACCACCAATGCTTGACAAATTAAATGCAATTGTTAATTGTTCAAACTGTCACTAGCATTCTTAAATTCCAGATGATCTCCTGAACAGCTAATCATATGATTATTATTATGAATATAGATAATTCAAATTGATGTTTATTGATAATAAATTTAGCATTAAATATTTTGAATAATTTGAACATTATGACAGAAAAGTTTGTATAACTTAAATTTTTTATTTATTTATTGCTTCAAAGTATTCATACAGTTTTAGTGATGTGTGGACTATGGAAACATTATTTTCTTTAATAATTATAGTCTTAACCCCCAGTCATATTGCATACAATTTTCATACAGTTTGATTTCCTAGAATTTTATAAATTGAATAGGTGTTCATCTCAACATCTTTATTAGTGTACCTGTATTTTGTAAAAAATAATTAGCATAAATTTTGTTTTCTTTTATATTGCATTAATGATATTTCATACCAGTTGTAATCTAAGTGTAAGAAATTCTATATCTCCATTTTTTATAATTTCCTGATGCCAAGCTTTGCTTAAAATCTCAATGTAAGCCGACACTCTCTGGATAGGCTATGAATATGGAGACCTAATTTCCCCCAAAGCACTAAGCTGAATAATTCTTATAATAATACTAAGCTTCACTTTTTTTTATCTAAAGAGCAATTTAAAACTTACCATGCTTGAAGGTGAAGTAAAAACAAGGACTTTATTTCAATTATAGTATTTTTAGTAAGTAATCTTTGCAATAAGCAATCATATTTATTTTATTATAATAACGGATACTGATTTTTCTAAAAAAAAAAGGGCATATAATTGAATCCAATTACAAGTGGTGTCAGTTGTATTTCAAATGTAAGCAATTTATTTCTCCATTTGTTGTGGGTTTATTGTTATATATTTTTTATATACAAATATAATATTTTTTGTAAATAATGATTTTAATAAATAAATCAAATTTGGAACCTTAATTATATCATGAAATAATTCTTTTATCATAATTACTATCAGATAGCGATGATAGCATTTAAATTATAAAAACACCAATAACATTTCATTATTTATAATATTTCATAAACGTTTTAACTGTTTCTTATTCAAAAATTATAAACTCAACATAGTCAAAATAAGAGTCATAGATCACATGACCCTAGCTCTTAAGCTTGTAAGTTATAAACAATGAGGATTGCCAATTCCTCAACAAGCTTTGTGATAAATGCTTAACCAGAGCCAGCACTTAAAATATCTCTGTCAGGAATTCCTCCCAAACCCCTGATTCTGGTTTTATGATTTGGCACTCCTCAGAGAGGTGTCAGGATGGGTTCATCCTGACACCTCTCTGAGGAGTGCCAAAGCATGAAACTATGATCAGGGGTTTGGGGAGGGATTCCTGACAGAGATATTTTAAATGCTGGCTCTGATTAAGCATTTATCACAAAGCTTGTAGAGGAATTGGCAATTGTCATTGTTTATAAACTCAGATATTTGTAAAAAATTCCATTCAATTCAACAAAATAAAGCATTTTCTTTGATAATGTTTTTTACACTAGCTTAAATTAATCTTATATAAAAGTGTTAATGATTCAAATTCATACTACATTAAGAAATAATGCCAGTGTTTGCTATCATAGTTTGCCAGTAATTTAGGAATATTGGTAATTGTCTTCAGTATTCTGTCCTAGTGGGTGAAAATTCTGAAATTCCACAAAGTAATATGGAATAAAAATATTCTCACTGCAGTATGAAAGTAGTTCAAATATATTTCTAATAGTTTTTAACTCATTTGATTATAGTTTCATTAATTATTGTCACCGGTTTATTTCAGAAGTAGCATAATACTTCTGATGCTTTAGATCCCTCTTTTACTCTTATCTTAACTGATATTAATGTAGGCTTTTTAAAAAAAATTTAAAACTGCAGTCTAGCTATTATTGATTTACCAATTCAAATAAAGTCTGAAAAAGTTAATTTCTTCCAGAAAATTGGAAAAGTTTAAAGAATTTTAGTGTATTATTCACAAAAAATACACCTTCAAAGATGTTGATCATTTTCATTTTTTGTAATATGGTTTCTATAGCATTGGTGTGATTACTTTAACACAATTTTTGGAGAAAAATGATTATTTTTTAGTTTATTAAATATTTATGATTCATTTTACTTAATAATTGTATGATAATTATTTAAAACCAAAAGAATACATGTTCATACTTTGCAAACAGAGGCAATTGTTTCCATACAGTAGTGCCACTCAGTTCAAGTCAGAGTAATCAATGGATGCAAAAAGGTTTGTGCATAAAATTCCTATTTTGTGACTACTTATGCAATATTTCCAGACTAGTTTTTAGGTCATGGCTTTTATCAATGAGGAGCCTTGAATCTGAGACAACTGCACCTAGATCTTAGGATGTAATGCAACCCTCTAGCAGCAATATTTTACCCTTTTAGTAAATTTAGTTATATATATATATATATATATATATATATATATATATATATATATATATATATATATATATATATATATATATATATATATTTATATTTTTATATATATATATATATATATTGTGCCCTTTTCTATAGGTCAGTAATAGTTCATAACAGTCAATTACTAAAAATTTTAAATTTAGAATGTTCTTTTAATACATTAATTATATTAAGTCAATTATATTTTTAAAGTACAATTTGAGGTTAAAGCAAATACATAGTATATAAAATTATAGCGAATTATTTAAAAATAGTTATGTAAAGCTTTAAATATTGTTTCATATGGTTGTAAAAGCTGGCCATATTAAATAACACAGCTATAAAAATTAAAAGTATATTTAATAAATTCGATTTTAATAGTTTAAAACATATAATTTAATAAATGCTATATTTAAATTTGTAACCATATTTAATAATCAAAATTAATATAGTATATTTTTAAAATAAACTTTATGATGGTGAAAATTATATCTAATTCTATATTTTCTAAATTGTTCTTCCAAATTTTATAATTATTTTATATAATATAATAAGTGTACCAATTTTACAAATCTAGGCAGAGAAATAGATTAAAAATCGTCTGTCAAAGTTATTAATCATGTGACTTGTATATTACATACTTTCTCACACACGCTTGTTTGAATTAATAATAAAGTTTAAAATATTTTAAAAGTTATATTATAGAATTGGATAGAATTATTGCCTATCATAAAAGTAAATAGTATTAAACATTAAGTTAACTATCGTATAACATGCTTAAATGATGTAATAAAGATGAATACAGTTAAAAAAAAAAAATTAAATATTTTATTTAAATAAAAATAGATAAATGGAATAAGTTATTAAAATTGTTTTAAAAGTTATTTTAAATGTTTAAATAGTTTTAATAAAATAATAATTTATTCAAAAGTAATATTTTAAATAATATTTTAAGTTCATTACATCATAATTTCTAATTTTGAAATTTAATTCTACTATAAACTAAAAATATGTAAATTTGTTCTCAAGCTAAAGTAAGAATTAACCAATAGGAATAGGTATTCTTACAGACTATAAATATGAATTGCACAGGGGTATAGAGGGGAGATTAATAATGTATTGAAACCGGAGAAAGGTAAATTATAACTATCAAAAAGATAGTATTTTTAAAATTTTTATTTTAGTCAATTTTTTTTGGTACTTTCTTATCATTTATTTTGCAAAAAACTAATTGATAATTTTAAAGAAGTATTTTGCAAAAGGAAAGTTTTAGAAAAAAATTATATATTTAGAAACTTCGTGAAAATGATTTTCTAATTTTTAAAAGTTACTTGCCAGGAGTACTTTATCTGAAGTTTAACCTAAACTACGCAATAGAGATGGATATTCTACAAAATAAAATGGATATAAATTGTAATACTGTAAAAATGTTTGGAATATTTATTGATACAGCTTTATTAATACTTCACCAGAGAACTGTTTTGGTACATAAAAAAAAAAACCACAGCTCGGACATTATACGGAGTCTAAAAAAAAATGTATTGAAATGTATTATTTATAAGCTGATCCAAGATTTATTTTTAAATAGTAATAAGACAATTATATTTCATGAATTATTTTAGAGAATATTATATTCAAAGGAGTAAAATGTTATATCCTTTCTGAAGGTAAAATTTTTTAAAAAATATTTTCAAGAATTAAAGAAAGAACACAGGAGAATATGTTACAGAAGCGTTTTTGATATTAAAACATCCAGTCTTAGAATTATTTAAAATGTATTTAGAAAAGATTTGTTTAAAAGTACTTGAAGTTTTTTTTTCTATTTTTAAAAGAGATTTATAAAAAAATACCAAATGAAAAGTTTAAATATATCAAGAAGGAAACATAGATAAAAAAGTGAACACATAGTTGAATAAAAGATGGATCCATGGAAATACAAATAGTACTTAAAAGTTTATCGAACATTTTTAAAATTAAATTAGATGGATTGATGCATCGGATACACAGAGAATATTGGTAAAGAAGATTAAGAAGCTTCACAGGATTAATTAATATTATGATTTAATAATTATTATCCTAAATACTAAAACTAAGGATTATTTTCTATACATTTTATTAAATGGATTAATAATTATTTTATTTTAAACTTTAACGTGCTTGGAGGAGAACATTTTTAAAAACTCTAGAGAAAATAATAAACATTTTGGACTTATCAGGAACTATCGTCAAGAAAATATGTAATTATAGTTTTGATTCCTTTTATTTTGTTAACCTAGTTTAAATCTAAATTTTTATATAAGATTAGGAAAAACATAAAAACATTAATTTATTAATATTAAAATTTTATAATATAACAATCTAATAATTTAGCTAAAAATATTTTAATATAAAGTGTATGGGTGTGAATTTTTTTTATATCTGCAATGCTCAAGTGGATAAAGGAAGCCTACTGAACACGATGACTAGATAAAGGTTATTGGTAATAATAATAACTATTGATAATTTATAATGTATATTTTTTATTTTCTTTAGATCATCCATAAATTGGAAGAATGAAGTGTAAAAGTTTTTTTACTTATATTTACCGCATTTCATACAATATTTTAAAAAACATTATGAGATAGGATTGATTTGAAAATATGCATACGACAATTTTTTTTTTATATATTAGTGATATAATCCAACATATAACAAATAGTTATGTGATTCTTTTAAAATTTTCATGTTATTGGATATTCAAATATTGTCTAAGTAGATTGTATATGATTAGACATATAGAACAATGAAGTAAGCAGACTTTTCTTGTGGAACAGCTAGATTGTTTAACTATTAATGAATTTTATTTATTGTTTTTGTAAATGCAGATAGTTATTTATCGATGTAAGATGTGGAAAATCTTGAGAAATAATGTTGAGATAGTGGCTTGGAAGTACTTAGTGAACAGGAAACCAAGATGATGTTTTAAGAAATAGGATGTTATAAGGAATGGAAATAATATTTAGTCTTTATGTTAATATCAGCATAGTTAACAAAGCCCTATGACTGATACACATTTTATTTGGACAGTGTTTATATTTCTTTAAATATTTGATGTTCTAATAAAGCTGAAGTAATAGCTTTAACATCATCCCTGTACTAGAGGATATTAGGCAGGTAAATGTCATACCTCTTCACCCTGTGCCATGATTTTGAGATATGTTAAGAGTAATACTCTAGCTTTCTTACTTAATCCTATATATTTCATCTGTTTTCGCTATCTTTATTTCATGTAACTGCATCATTCAGTAAGATATGTTTAAGAGAAATGATAAATAATTTAGAACTTAGGTTATTCTATCATTTTGTATAAGATTGGTTTATTTGCTTAGAAGGAATAGGACGTTATAACTTAAAATTGAAGATCCAAAGTATCCTAAGGAAAGAAAAGAATCATAGAATATATTTTGAATTTTATTTCGGAAATGAAATATAAACTTTTTTAAAATAAAGTATCTAAACAAAGATATTTTCTTTAAAGTGATAATAATTTTAAATGCTTTAGTATTATTTTTTTTTAAGAGAAAAATAAGTATTGCATATTTTAAAATACAATAGTACAAAGTAAATTATGTAAACAATATGCGTAGTATATTTTTTGTTTATTGATTAACAGAAATATATTGATGATTACACTTATATCATACTAAAGTAAGGCTTAAAAAAGAATATATTATGATTAGTAAACATTGTGTGATAAATACTAAAAGCTAGTACTGAATTTTTGGATAATATTTTGTGTAACATCTTTGACTTTGCAAGATGAAATTTTTTTAAATATTTTGAGAAGTCCATACTCATTATAAAATTTTGTTTTCTATAGAATGTTTTCTAAGTATGAATTTTTTAAAATAAGATAGTTTAATAATATTAAGGATAAAATGCTGTTGCTAATAAAGTAGATAAATATACTTGTAATAAGTTAACCATGATGAGAAACCAAATAGTAACATTTTTTTTTAATTGGTCCTAAATCTAAATAAAGATATAATTGAAATATAAATTATTTTTTTTATAACCCGGTAGATCAAACTGTAAAGTAAAAAAGTTAAGGATATCCATTGTAAATAGTGTAAATAAATAGTTTATTTATTTGTTGTTAGTAATAAACTTTGTTAAATTTTGTTATTTCAAAAATTTTGTGTCCGAGTTATTTATTTCTCCACATCGCTGCATGAAATCATGATATATGCATAATAATTGAAACAAATATATAATTTTGCACAAAATATAAATAGAGAATTATTTTAAGAATTTTAAATATTTTATTGGTATTCATTATAATTAAATAATCATAATTTTACATTATTTTATTGGTCATAAATCAGTTATCACAATATTATATTAAATTATATGCTATCAGTTGCCACACATATTTTGTTTGTCAGATTATTAAAATGCTACCACATATTTATTATATCATTACATGAAGATATAAGATCATATTATATTATTTCATTATTTTATTATGGTAATAAAATTATAGTAAAAAGAAAAGATATACAGAATTAGTTAAACAATGAAGAATATTATTACTATTATTTATTATTATTAGTTTAAGTGTAGTAGATTATGACATAAAATCTTTTCTCATATTTTACTACCGTATTTTTAAATTAACTTAGAATAAACTTTATGAACCTGAGATTATTTTATTTGAGCTAGATTATTACAAATAGAAGATTAAGACTTAATTATTAGTTTAATCTTAGTGAGTAGAAGTTATTAAAGTCGTAAGAATACTATGAGTTTGTTATTTGAAATAGTAATAAAGGGGGGATAGTGTTCTTATGCCATTGAGGTAGTATCCTGTGGAATATTGGCTCAATGTAATCTATCTTGTCACCTGTATTTTCACTTCAAGTCTCATGAAAATATTAAATATTTATTTAATTTATTTTTATAAACTGAACCTTATTCGTATTTTAAATTTGAGCTAGTGAAACATTTTAATTTTAATGCTGAATATTTTAGTTATTAATTATTAACTGAGATAGAACCCGTTTTTATTTCATATCATATATTATCTGGAAGTGAAGATGCACGAGATTACAGGTTAGAATATATATATATATATATATAGGTCGCTATTAGAAAGTTATATTAGATCCTAAGATCTAGGTGCAGTGCTCTTAGATTCAAGGCTCCACACTGATGAAAGTCACAAGCTAGAAACTGTTCTGGGAATATTGGATGAATAGGCATAAAATAGGGATTTTAGGCATGAACCTTCTTGCATCCATTGATTACTCTGGATAGCACTGAGTGGTCCTACTGTATGGAGAGTTTGATCTCTGTTTTAACAGCTTGAGGAATGAAATGGTGATCTTGTGATGTTTAATGACATATACTTTGATATGTTTTATTTTTAAAATCAGAAGTTAAAAAATTGGATCATAATGTTAACAAAGTAAACCACAGTATAATATGCCCACACTTATGTGACCTGGTGTAATATCATTACCTTCCAGAATCAAAATTGTGTTTGAATTTTTTGAGATATTGTAAAAATTATTAAGAAATTTTATGATTTTAAAGAGAATTTGATATCATTACCTTCCAGAATCAAAATTGTGTTTGAATTTTTTGAGATATTGTAAAAATTATTAAGCAATTTTAAGATTTTAAAGAGAATTTGATAGATTTATCAGAGGTTAACAATTATTTGTGTTTTAAAAACAAATTTAAAATAAAATAGATTATATCGACTTTCAGAAGACTGTTTACCTTCAGATCATAGTATACCATTTATGTCTTCTGTTATTATTACAATTCATGTTTTTAATATTTGCAAACTTCAAATATGATTTTTAGAATGTTTTTAATTTTAAAATTAAATTTAAAAAAAAAAGAAGTCCAATTTATTGAGTTTTAACATAAAATAAAGATTTTATATAGAATAGAAAGGTAGTCTTGACAAAAATGTCCATTAAGGCAACACTAAAAATATTGTGACAAAGAATTAAAGTATTTTATCCTATTTTTTGAATTTATTGCATAATACAGTGAATTTGTTATTGTTTTTCAAGTATTATTAAAAATATTTTTATTAAAATCTTCAAATATAAGTTGAGTGAAAGTAACATTTTTATTTTGTCATTGATTCATAGCATATATTCATTATATATATCATTAAAAGTCAGTCAACACTTAGATAATCCCAATATCAATAACAATTAACAATTTCAAACTGTTGTCAAGGCAACCTACTTAACAATAAAAGTGGAATCCCATGTAATTTTAAATTAATAAATATATCATTGATTCATCATAGACAAGTAAATCTTTGAATTTTCTTGACAAAAAAACCCCCACAGTAATAAAAACAGAAAAACTTAAAAAAATTTACAAATTTTAGTAGGAACATTAAAATCTGTAATGATATTTAAATCCTACCTATTATGATAGAATAGCTAAATTAACAGGGTGTAAAGAATACCAAATTATGTTAACCATATCTTTTTTTTAATAAAAAAAATTTAATGGAATTTAGCAGATTAAGAATCATAAAATTATCTTTTTAGTTTTGATTTCTCTCACCTGTCTTGTTTTGAACAGTGATTTTGTTTAGCTATGTATTCTAGATTATTTTGTTTTGATATACATAATTATATTTGACATTTTTATTTATATTTAATCATAATGATTTTGGTTTTACTGATATAGATTCTTTTTTGAAATTTATACCATTAACTAATCATTTACTTTATTATAAAAAGTAACAATTTAGTATTTTTAAGCCTAGAAGAATAATAGAATGAATTATGGATTTGATTTCTGGAAGCTACATAGGAAAGTGGATTTAGTTGTTGAGGTACAACACATATTCCAATGTGCTATTACTTTTAATAAGTTAAAAAAATAAAATATATCATGACAGGGAAATAACTATTGCAACTGAGTTAGCTGTATACAGAACTGTTATTTGAACTAATTTATTGTATGGAAGTGAAACTTGGTCACCTTATCATTTTAAAAATACAATGTAAAAAAATCAATCAATGTGTTCTTCAGCTTACTGAATGTGATACTCACACAGAGGCAAAACTCTCCATACACTAATGTCACTCATTGCAAGACATATTAATCGATGGATGCAGGAAGGTTTGTGCATAAAATCCATATCCAATGCCTACTCATCCAAAATTCCCAGACTAGTTTCTAACTTGTGGCTTTCATCAATAAGCAACCTTGAATCTGATGATTAGGCGATGAATGTGATACTATTGAGTTCACTATTGTAAAATAACATCTCTTTGGATTGGACATGTAAAATGAATGATCAATGGAAGGCTACCTAAAAAGTTGTTTCATAATAAACTTGAGCACAATCTTCATAGGAGAGCTAGACCTTATCTATCTTATAAAGATTATCTCAAAGCCATTCTAAAGAAATGTAATGCCAATTGTTTTCATTGGGAGAATATGGGTAAAAAAAAAGGAATATATTGGAGAGCTAAGGAAAATAAAAAACAGCATCTCAAAATATGAGTAAATTGAAAAATGGACTAAAATGTTCTGTATGTGGATGTATTTGTAGTTCACAAATTAGATTATATAGCTATCACAAAACTCATTTTTAGTCATCTTTTTTTTTCTCCTTTTTTTTCTTTTGGAATTGGAATAGCATACTCATTTATAAGTATCTGTTTATTATTTATTAGTATTAATTTAAACAGGAAATACTCTCCGTACAGTAGTGCCACTCAGTGCAAACCAGAATAATCAATAGATGCCAGAAGGCTTGTGCATAAAATCCCTATGGAGAGTTTTGTCTGTTTTAATAACAATTATGAGCAAGTATAAGAAATGGTGATCTTATTATTAATTTAATATTTTTATTTTAAAAAAGAGATAACTCTGATATTGAAATATAAAAGCAATTCTAATAATATTTTATAGAGGAGAAAGCATCAACAATGAGAACAATGATTACAATCAAAATGAGTTAAGATTGTATTTTTAATATTTTGTCTAAGTATGATAGTACAGTACGGGCTTTAATTTTTAGTTCAATAAACATTTATAATATTAAAAATAAACAAATTGACATTTGTTTTGAGTATATTTTATGTTTCAATTGATTAACAAAAATCTAGAGCACTTGTAAACAACTATCATTGGTTTTTAGTAGTCATTCATTAAACTAGATATTATCCACTTAAACAATACAATTTCTGTAGTGTAATCTTCATTACATCATTCTCACACACAAGGTGTTAAAACAGACAGAAATCAATCCATACTTTGCATGAGAGTGATGTAGTGAATATTACACTAAAAATATTATTCATTATTGGATAATCTTTAGTCTAATGAATGATTAATACAGATTGTTAATATAATTTGATTTCTACAGTAGATAAAAGGAAAATGAACTATTTATTGAACAAACAATTAGGAAATATTAAATGTTCACAAAAGGAATATAAATATAAAAGAACTACTAAAAAAATAAGAAATATATGTAGAAAAGAGAATATAGTGTTATGTAAAGAAGATAAAGGTAGTAGATTTGTTATAATGTATTCTAAAGATTATATAGATAAGACAGAAAATGAGATAAAAAAGGAAGGATATATAAAATTATTTAAAGATCCTACTAATAATATAAAAAGTAAATATATAGAGATATTACATAAAATGGAAGGGAAAGGAATTATTGATAAAAATAAGTATGGATTTTTGTATCCATCAATGTAGGAAAATCCATATATATTTACTAAAGTAAAAACACAAAAAGAGGATAATCCATTAAGATTATTATTTAACTTTTCAAATTTCATTTTACAGAAATTTTGTATATATATATATATATATATATATATATCGTGTATAAATAAATATATATATATATATATATATATAAATGGATAGCAAATATTATGGTGTATGGGGAATTTTGTATTAAAAATACTGATGAAATTATAGATAGGTTAAATATAATAAAAATGAATAGAAATCAAAGTATTTTTGTAATGGATATAGAGAAAATGTATCCAAGTATACCTAGGGATGAAAGTATTAAAATAGTTATACAAAAATTAAAAATGTATATACAGGATATGGAAATAATTGACATTATGGAATAGGGGTTAAATTTAATAAATAATAGCTTATATTTTAAATATAAAGATGAATATTGGAATATAAATAAGGGATGGGTTATGGGATGTGCAATAAGTGGATTAATGGATTCAATATTTATAAATGAAATGGAATTACATATTGTCAAGAATAGAATAATAAATAAAAAAATAAAAGAGTATTTTCGATATGTAGATGATATCTTAGTAATAGGGAATAAAAGAGTTATAAAAAAATATATAATGAATTTAATAATAATAAAAATAATATAAAGTTTACAATAAAAGAAATAGATAATAAAATAAAATATTTAGATATAGAAATAAAGATAAACAATAACATGATTGTATTAAATCATTTTATTAAAGAAGATAAAATAAGAAAAATAATTTATAAGGATTCACAACAAGCATAGACACAAAAGATGGCAGTAATTAAGAATTTTAAAATTAAAAATGATAGGTATAACACAGATAAAAAAACCCGCTGAAGTACAAAAAGAACAATTTATTAAATTATATTCTAGCTATGGATATAATCCTAGAAATATTAGAAATATATTATATGATAATAAAAATAATATTAGAGGGAATAAAATATTAAATAATATAAAATGGATTAAAATTGCATATACACATAAAATTTATGATATATTAACTAAAAATAAAAATTATATGAATAAAAATATAAAAATAGGATGGTCTAATAGTAAAAATTTAGATATATTAATAGGAAATTATAAGATTAAAGATGATATGAAATATATAAAGGGAACAGTATATAAAATTACTTGTGGGATATGTAAAATGGTTTACTATGGACAAACATCAAAACAATTAGAACAAAGGGCAAAAGAACATAGAATATGTTCATTATTTAAAATTTGGACATAAAATAGATTGTATTAAAAACATAAGACCATTAAATTATATAAAGGAAATGAATAGAAGGAAAATATATGAAACAAATTATATAAAATATAATATAAATACATGTATAAACATTTACAAAAAGTCAATTGATTTAATGAATGATTGGGTAATGGATAAAAAATGGAAAGTAATATAAGGGGAAATAAATAAAATGATAAAAATAATGAATTATAGGAAATGTCAGTAGATGTCGCTATATACGTAATATACGTGTTAGTATTAGTACGAGACATCATATTGAGAAGGGTAAAAAAATTTAGAATTACCGAAAAAGGCTTTTATATATATAATTTTTCTGTGATGTATTTACAAGTTGTTATTATTATATAATAAAGATTTATATTATATTTCATTGATAATTTGATTTGTATCAAAGTTGTAAGGGCAGCACATTTGACACTAAATTAATTAAACTGTAGAAATTATCTATCTATCTATCTATCTATCTATCTATCTATCTATC